>JAPCYS010002981.1:0-23138 GCA_028641055.1 Alopecurus myosuroides
ATGCACGCTTCTATTCTTGTAGACAGTGTTGGGCCTCCAAGTACAGATGTTTGTAGAATAGTAGCAAGTTTCCCTTAAGTGGATCACCCAAGGTTTATTGAACTCAGGGAGGTAGAGGTCAAAGATATCCCTCTCGAGCAACCCTGCAATTAAGATACAAGAAATCTCTTGTGTCCCCAACACACCCAATATACTTGTCAGGTATATAGGTGCTCTAGTTCGGCGAAGAGATAGTGAAATGCGAGTAATATGGATGGTTATAAGTAATAATAGCAATCGGAAAAAATATGGCAGCAAGCAAACATGTAGCAGAACAGGCGGAAAACGGTATTTCAATGCTTGGAAACAAGGCCTAGGGATCCTACTTTCACTAGTGGACACTCTCAACAATGATCACATAATTGAATAACTAAATATATTCTCTTCACTATACTACTCTTAACCCTCTCCGGTTAGATAACGAACACTAATAATTGCGTAGGGCTGCAAAAAGCATTCCTTAAAGTAATCATTCCCATGTCTAGTTAGCCCCACACTGTCAACTTGAGCGCCCTAGAAGGTACTAGACAAACACGACAATTCATAGAGGAGACACACATGATGTGCACACTGTCACCTTCACACCGCGGGACAAGGTGACTCCAAAGTTCATATTAATAAAACACTTGAGTAGCACAAGATGAAGAGTAACACCTACTTATTCAACTAGATTACAAAGCTCGCGATCACATATAGATCGCACCATGGGAGAGAGATATGAACCACATATCTACCGTAGAGCCCTCATCCTCGGGGGAGAACTACTCCCTCCTCATGATAAGAGACATCAACGGCGATGGAGATGGCAGTGGAGTCGATGGAGATGGCTTCCAGGGGCACTTCCCCGTCCCGGCAGGGTGCCAGAACAGAGATCTGTCCCCCGAAACTTCTCGGCGGCGGCGGCGGAGCTATGGATGTATTTTGTGGAAAAGTCGATTCTCTTAGGGTTTATGCATCGGGGAGTATATATAGGCGAAAGGGCAATGCCGGGGGGTGGCCAGGGGCCCACACCACCTGGTGGCGCGGCTAAGGGGTGGTGGCGCTATCCTATGGTGTGGCCACCCTGTGGCCCCCCTCCGGGGCTCTTCAGGACTTCTGGATGCTTCCGGGACTTCTAAGACTTCTGGCTTTTGAATTTTCCAATTCCGAGAATATTTCTAGAACAATTTTTCTGAAACTAAAAACAACAGAAAACAGGAACCAGCTCTGTGGCATCTTGTCAATAGGTTAGTCTCGGGAAATCGATAAAAATGACATAAAGTGTAAGGAAAACATGTGGGAAACAACATGAAAAGAACATGGAACATCAAAATTAAGGATACGTTTATGACGTATCAAGCATCCCCAAGCTTAGTTCCTACTCGTCCTCGAGTAGGTAAACTATAAAACAATAATTTCTGAGGTGACATACCACTAACATAATCTTGATCATAAAAATGTAAAGGCATATGCAAGCTGAGATCATAGAACTTCAAACACAAACATGATAAACAGAACTTTAATAATAAAGCATAGCAATCACTTTTCATCATGAATAGTATCTCAAATAAAGGATCATGAATAATAATGCAAAGGAAGATAAACGTTTGTTTCAGGTATAGACAAAGCATGGCAAAGTGATATTTTGCTAGTCCTTAAGAGTGGGGCAAAACATAAATGCCAGGACACCTTCAAAGTTCATGAGGAAGACTAGGGAAAATAATTTAAGAACAAATGATATCACATCATGAAGTAATTATTGAATTTCATGGGACAATGCATGTAGAACTAAGAATGGCAAAAATGCTCTCTCAACTGTGCATAAAGTTAGAAGATGGAGACTCAACATAAAAGTAAAAGAAAGGCCCTTCGTGGAGGGAAGCAGGGATCACTCATGTGCTAGAGATTTTTATTATATTAAACAAAGGTATTAAAAGTTTGACACTCCTCCCATCCATCTTTCACAAACCACAGCTAACCGAATCCTCGGATTCCTGCCAACAATCACATACCATGGAGGAGTGTCTATATTTTGGGAGATGTATGCTAATATCAACGAATGGTAAACAAAAAATATAGTACGTCACAAGCCAACTGGATTCACAAGAGCGGCTCCCATGTGAAGGACGCATCTGGGTAGAAGGTCGTCTCTCTTTCTCTTTTGTTTGCACAATTATGCTTTGACTGATAAATCAAGGGCAAAAATAGTGAAGAGATTTTGTGTGTATTAATTTGGGGCAAGGAACCCCGCTGCTAGCTCTTCTATCAATTGGATAAGCGGATGAAGCCACTAGTCCAGGGTGTGAAATCCAATCAACAAGTGAGATAAAGATTCTCTATTTACGTCCTCATGAGCAAAAACAGGAACACAAAGCAGGAGTAATTTTGAAGTTTTTAAAGGTAACACATGAGCAATTTAATTGGAGTGGAAATTAAATACCACATGTAGGTAGGTATGGTGGACACAATGGGAAAACCTTTGGTTTAAGGGAGTTGGATGCACGAGTAGAGCTGATACTCAGTACAGGTGGAGGCTAGCAAAAGACTGGGAGCGACAAATCGAGAGACCATAAGAGCGATAATCATGCATAGAGACATAAACATCATTAATTAAAGCATAAGCGGTATCATAGTTCAAAAAATAAGTGTTCATGGAGGCTATTCGTGACTGGTTCATAGTCATAAACATGGTGTGAGCATGCGCCAAGTCAACCAAATAAAACATTCGAAAGAGAATACCAACAAATTATGCTTCCTTATGACAAGAACAACTCATGAATCTTTCAATGACATATTAAACACTCTCAGCTATTTGAGGCTATTCATTCTACTCAACATCACAAGGCTTTAGAACTAAAATAACATTTAGCATGGCATGATAAAGTTCTAGCAACGGTCTATACAAGCTTCTACTTGCACTGTTATAAATTCTACTTCAGGCAGCAGTTTCTTTTCTCCAACAAGCACCATACAAGATATATTTTAACAAAAATACTCTAAATGATACATCAAGCAAACATGAGATTACTCACATAACACTAATAAAACTAAGAGCTCTGAATAAGAGATGCATGAAAACAAAGGCTAAACGCAGTACTAGCAAAAAGTGAACACTCACAGAATAATAAGAATGAAACCTAGAGTGTTCTAAGAAATGAAAGCAGAGCGTGTCTCTCTCCCACACAAGTATGATAATATCCAACCATGGTAATGGATTCATGCAAAAAAGGAGCTAAATAAATGCAGCAGCTAGACAGAGATTAAGAATACAACGTATTCTCATGAAAAAGTGGAGCGGGTCACTCTCCAATAAAAGAATGCTGGGGTCCAACCAAGCCTATTGAAAAAGTAAAAACAAACTGAAAGCAAAATCAAAAGGAAACTGAAAACAAAAATAAAAGACGCTCCAAGCAAAGCACATAAGATGCGACCGAATAAAAATATAGTTTCACTAGAAGTGACCTGATAATTTGTTGATGAAGAAGGGGATGCCTTGGGCATCCCCAAGCTTAGACGCTTGAGTCTTCTTGGAATTTTCTTGGATGTACCACCGGGGAATCCCCAAGCTTAGGCTTTTCACTCTTCTTGATCACATCATATCATCCTATTCTCTTGACCCTTGAAAACTTCCTTCACATCAAAATTCTCACAATCTTCATTAGCAACGTTAGTGCAATTGAAATAATAAATTCACATGGTTCAGTTTCAACACAAATCTAACACTCAAAAACACATTATCTACAGTCACAACTTCTTTTAAAACTCTTTTTCTCAAAAGAACACCAAAAGAAAGAGATTAGGATGCAAATGCGATAAATGGCAGAAATCTGTCAAAACAGAACAACAGGTAAAGATAGATTTTTCAAAAATCTTCTTTTGCTCAAATCAAAAAGTGGTCTTCTAAGAAAAGTTGCGTATATAACTAAGGATTAAGCACAAAAAATATCAGGTCATTTTGAATTTTCTGTGATTTTAACGAAATTTACAGTGGACAGCAGAAATCTGTTTCCTCTGTAGAAATACGAAATATAGTGTCAACTTTCCACTAGAGGCTTTACTTGGCTCAACAAAGACACAAAAGAAAAGATACAGCAGGGTTGCTAAGGAAATATAAAACACCCAGGTGCAAAGAAAACAAAAGAAAACGACGGAGAACGGGTTGAAAACGGAGAAATAAAACGGGTTGTCTCCCGGTAGCGCTTTTCTTTAACGCCTTTCAGCTAGGCATAGTGATTTTTAAAAGATGCTCACATAAGAATAAGAGTTGAAGCACAATAATAGAGCATCAAGAAGCAAATATAAAACACATTTAAGTATAATCCACTTCCTATGAAAAAGAATCTTGTAGAAAAACAAGTCAACGAAGCACAAAGTGACTAGCATAGGAAGGCAAAATAAGTGTAGCTTCAAAAATTTCAACATAAAGAGGGGAAACTTAATATTGTTCAGATGCATAAAACCATGTTTCCCTCTCTCATAATAAATTTCAGTAGCATCATGAATAAAATTAACAATATAGCTATCACATAAAACATTCTTATCACGAGCCACATGCATAAAGAATTAATACTCTCCACATAAGCATAGGCATTCTTATTAATAGTAGTGGGTGCAAATTCAATAAAATAGCTACCATTATTATTCTCATCACCATAATCATCAAATATAGGAGGCATATTGTAATCATAATTAATTTTCTCCTCAATAGTAGGTGGACTAAAAATATCATATGCATCATTGTAATCATCATATATAGGAAGCATAATATCATCATAAGCAATAGAATAGTTATCCTGCAAAATGTGTTCATTTGTAAACATATCATTATTTTTACTAGGGGGAGATGTATCAAGCATATAATCATCAGTAGCAAAAGGATTTTCAAACACATCATCCACAACTTTAGAACTTTCTATACCATCATTTTCAATATCAAACGTAGTGTGCTTTTCCCAATCATGATCACTACTATATATAACAGGCATAGGCTCATCATCAAAGCAAATTTTCTCCTCCGTGCTTGGGGAACTAAAAATATCATTTTCATATAAACTAGCTTCAGCAAGCTTAGAATTTTCCATAGCATTAGCAATAATGGTGTTCAAAGAATTCATACTAATAACATTGCTATTAGCATGCAAATAAAGTTCCATAGGTTTTTTAATTTTCTCTTCAAACACTTCATGTCCTAACTCATGATAAATATTATAAAGCTCCCTCATATTTTTGTTGTTTTCCATTTAAGCATAAAGATAAAAACAAGTAACAAGTAAAAATAAGCCTAACTAGTGAAAATGAAAACAAGAAACAAAAATATATAAATGCGGAATCTAAAGGAAATAACTTCGAGCACTCACACCCGAGGATGTGAGTACCTTTTACCTTACCTCCCCGGCAATGGTTCCAGAAAATAGCTTGATGTCTACGCGCGCTTCTATTCTTGTAGACAGTGTTGGGCCTCCAAGTGCAGAGGTTTGTTGAACAGCAGCAAGTTTCCCTTAAGTGGATCACCCAAGGTTTATCGAACTCAGGGAGATAGAGGTCAAAGATATCCCTCTCAAGCAACCCTGCAATTAAGATACAAGAAGTCTCTTGTGTCCCCAACACACCCAATATACTTGTTAGGTATATAGGTGCACTAGTTCGGCGAAGAGATAGTGAAATGCGAGTAATATGGATGGTTATAAGTAATAATAGCAATCTGAAATAAATATGGCAACAAGCAAACATGTAGCAGAACAGGCGGAAAACGGCGTTTCAATGCTTGGAAACAAGGCCTAGGGATCCTACTTTCACTAGTGGACACTCTCAACAATGATCACATAATTGAATAACTAAGTATCTTCTCTTCACTATACTACTATTAACCCTCTCCGGTTGGATAACGAACACTAATCATTGCGTAGGGCTGCAAAAAGCATTCCTTAAAGTAAGCATTCCCATGTCTACTTAGCCCCACACTGTCAACTTGAGCGCCCTAGAAGGTACTAGACAAACACCACAATTCATAGAGGAGACACACACGATGTGCACATTGTCACCTTCACACCGCTGGACAAGGTGACTCCAAAGTTCATATTAATAAAACACTTGAGTAGCACAAGATGAAGAGTAACATCTACTTATTCAACTAGATTAGAAAGCTCACGATCACATATAGATCACACCATGGGAGAGAGAGATGAACCACATAGCTACCGTAGAGCCCTCAGCCTCGGGGGAGAACTACTCCCTCTTCATCATAGGAGACATCAACGGCGATGGAGATGGCAGTGGAGTCGATGGAGATGGCTTCTGGGGCACTTCCCCGTCCCGGCAGGGTGCCAGAACAGAGATCTGTCCCCCAAAACTTGTCGACGGCGGTGACGGCGGAGCTACAGGTGTATTTTGTGGAAAAGGTCGATTCTCCTAGGGTTTATGCATCGGGGAGTATATATAGGCGAAAGGGCGATGCCAGGGGGTGGCCAGGGGGCCCACACCAGCTGGTGGTGCGGCTAGGGGGTGGTGGTGCTACCCTATGGTGTGGCCACCCTGTGGCCCCCTCCGTGGCTCTTCAGGACTTCTGGATGTTTCCGGGACTTCTAAGACTTATGGCTTTCAAAACGTCCAATTCCGAGAATATATCCGGAACAACTTTTCTGAAACTAAAATCAGCAGAAAACAGGAAATGGCTCTGTGGCATCTTGTCAATAGGTTAGTCCCGGGAAGTCGATAAAAATGACATAAAGTGTAAGGAAAACATGTGGGAAACAACATGAAAACAACATGGAACATCAGAAATTAAGGATACGTTTATGACGTATCAGATCTCAGCTTACATATGCTTTTACATTATTGATCAAGTTTATGTTGGTAGCATGTCACCTAAGAAATTATGTGTTTTTATCGTTTACCTACTCGATGACGAGTAGGAACTAAGCTTGGGGATGTTGATATGTCATAAACGTATCCTTAATTTCTGATGTTCCATGTTGTTTTCTACATGTTTGCTTTACACTTTATGTCATTTTTTTTCGATTTTCCGGACTAAACTATTGACAAGATGCCACAGAGCCAGATCCCTGTTTTCTATTGTTTTTAGTTTTAGAAAAGTTCTTCTGAAAATATTCGGAATTGGAAAATTCGAAGTCCGGGAGTCCTAGAATTCCCGAAGGTTCCACGGAGTCCCGAAGAGGCCTGGAGGGGGGGCACGCCATAGGACGACACGCCCCCTGGCTGCGCCTAGGGGTGGTGTGGGCCCCTCGGGCGTCCACCACCATCGCCTTTCGCCTATTTTACCCCCCGACATATCAAACCTAAAAATATACCACTTCGTCCCGAGAAACACCCGATGCCACTGTCATCGTCATCCCGAGATCGGGAGGGTTCTGGAGCTCTCCCCGGCACCCTGCCGGGAGGGGAATTCATCACCGAAGGGGTCTACACCACCATGCCCTCCTCCGAAGTGATGCGTGAGTAGTTCATACCTGGACTACGGGTCGATAGAAGTAGCTAGATGGTTGTCTTCTCTACTTTGTACCTCATGTTTAGTTCTCGTGAGCTGCCCTACATGATCGAGATCATCTTTATGTAATGCTATATGTTGTGTTTGCTGGGATCTGATGAATGTTGAATGATATGTCTTCTGATTATCAATATATCATGTTATCTTCATGCATATGTTATTTATGATCTTGCATGATCTCCGTTATTAGTAGATGATCTGGAAAAGTAGATGCTAGTAACTCCAAGAGGGAGTATTTATGCTCGATAGTGGTTTCATGCCTCCTTTGCATATGTGCTCGAGTGAAAGAAATGTGACGGATGGAGGATGTGTTGTTGCCATTAGGGAGAAAACAATGGTGTTTACTTAGTTTACATTACACACTTTGCTTACTGCGATAATCTGTTGCTCGCAACTTAATACCCAAAGTTTGTTCGGATGATATTCGGAGGGTGGATTATTAGTCATAGATGCAGTTGGATGACGGTCTATGTATTTTGTCGTAATGCCTGCATGAATCACATAGTAATATTTATGTATTGCATATGTACTACGGTGCACCCTTCATTTCTGTCAATTGCCCAGTTGTAATTTGTTCACCACACATGTTATTTATCTTTCACGGAGAGACACCACTAGTGAAATGTGGACCCCGGTCCATTTTTCTCATAATGATAATACACACACTACTTCTACTATTTTCACACTGCTTTCATACTGTTTTCATTTTTTTGTTCCACACCATACATTTAACCTCTTTGTTATCAGCAAAACCGGTGAGATTGACAACCTCACTGCTACGTTGGGGCAAACTGATTTGATTGTGTTGTGTAGGTTCCACATTGCTGCTGAACCGGCAGTGCGCCCTGCCATCTGAGCTGCATCAACCTTCAAAAGTGCGTATTCCTCCTACTGGTCGATTCATCCTTGGTTTCTTTTCTGAGGGAAAACTTGCCGCTGCACTCTTCACACCTTCCGCTTGGGGTCTCCCAACGAGCGTTTGTCTACACTCCATCACCCACCATCCTCTTCTTCTCCGGCGGCGGCATCGGCCAGTTTGTTCTCGGCGGCGGCATCCCGTTTGTGGGGGAGTGATTCCTCCCCCTCTCCCCTCATGATTTTAGGGCAGACCCTAGTCGCGTCGGCCGATTTTCTCGTGGGTGTTTAGATTTGCTCTCTTAACAAGGGGCAACAAGATGGAGCCACCAGAAAGTAATTCGAATAGTTAAATGCATCTCATATTGACTTGATTTTGATTTGATTTGGTCCTCGTCCGATTCTGCTAGCTCACACTACCCGTCGTCATTGAAAGCATGGGGATGTTGCGGAGAAACTTCCAATTCACTGTCAATTTTTTTATCTATCCAAAACTAGGTGATGGAAGTGTGTGAAACATCAATAAAAAGATACATATGTAAGATGGGAGGTCGAATTTGCAGAGATTGATCCCCAAAAGTTGTAGATCATGGAAGAGAAGACGATGAAAATGTGGTGCAGAAACTTGGACATGGTGTTCTTTGGGGTCCAGAGCAAGAGGTAGCATGTATGTGAGAATCGAGAATGGATAAGAGATGGTTGAAGAAATTGATTGGCAGATGGTTGGACAAACAAAGATGTTAGTATTAATGCAGAGCTCATTGATCTCAAATAAGATTCATTTGATATGTTCCCTCAAAATTGGCTTCTTAGATATTAGATAATGATTAGGTTACACAGATAGTGCCCATACGTACCGACGTGACATTTTTTGCTTCAGGGGATGATGGGGCTGTTTGTGCTGCTTGGAATTCATTAGAAATAGCTAACAATATTGATTTGGTCATTGCACCAATGGATGAAAATGAGATGGACAAATGTTTGGGAATTCCAGTAGATGATTTAGATGAGGAGAAGAAGAGGGATGATGAAGTAAGGATGAAAATTCCGATGCTAACATACATTCTTCTGAAGATGTGGATGTTGAGTTGATGCAAGAAGTTCTAGATGTTGTAGATGATATGCATGATGATGAGATGGTAACTGCTTATGACAAAGAAAAGCGTGCTAATCCAGTAGGGAGGTTGTTTCCAAGTATGGAAGAGTCTAAAATGTGTGTCAAGACTTATGTAATAAAGAAGATGTTTGATGCCAAGACATGGTGGACTGATGAAAGAAGTTTTATGCGAGGTGCATAGGTTTTGATGTGAGCGTCAAGCCTTGCAAGTGGTATATTTCTGCTAGACGCTAACCTGATGGAAGTACCATCAGGGTTAATTAAATCCCACATGTAAATACTTGCATTACTAGTTCAGATAGAGTAACAAAATGATATCACAGGCTTGGGTTGTAGAAACGATCACTCCAATTTTATTGAAGACACCATTCACTAATGCAAAGAAGCTTAAAACAGATTTGGAAAAGGACTATCCAATTGTGGTGAAGTATACCATAGTGTGGAAGGAAAAAAACAAAGGGCAATGAAAGAATTATATGGTGATTGAGAAAATACTTTTAGGATTCTATATAACTACGAAGAAGTGGTGGAGAAAAGGTCACCTGACAATGTTGTGAAGATAGATATTAAGGTAATAGAGGATGACACAGTTTACTTCTCTAAGTTTTTCATGGCATTAAATCCTTGCTTCGATAGCTTCAAAGTAGTTTCTCGTCCATATTTAAGCATATAATCCTATTTTTTTAACTATAAAGTGGAATGGTAAATTGAAAACATGTAGTGCTCTAGATGGACATAACTGGATGCTCCCAATTTCTATTGGAATATTTCAGTCAGAGACAGAGGCTTCATGGATACGGTTTATGATTCAATAGGAAAGATTCTTAGGACCGGTGTCAACTTTCCAGTACACACACATGCATGTAAAGGGCTAGAAAATGCAACCAATATTGTGTTTTCCCGTGCTGAGCAGAGAGAGTACTTCGTACATATGTGGATGCATTTCATAAAAAAAAACTAGAGGGGAAGGACTTGGGTGCATGTGGACAGTGATACCTTTGATCCGGATTTCCGAATGTATTGTGTAGCTTTTTCCCTTGAGATCCAATGTTTTATCAAACCGGGAAGTATGTGCTTGATGAGTACAGTTATTAAATCCATAGAAATCTTATTAATTCCTGTTTTACCGTACCAATCATTTATTGTTAAAAGGGTTTGTTATCAATGATTAAAATAGGAATGAGATTAAGGTTTCAATGCAGAAGTGCATTAGTAACATGGGATAAATAAGATAAAATAAACGCAGTTTAGTACAATTAATACATATGCTATTTGGTTGTATGTAGGCAATGCATCCGTAGTCCACTATGCCTCCGTTCGTGGATTAACATAGATTAATTCGTCCAACCGCTGGCCCTATATAGTTATTGTCTCGCGGGCTTGCCTTGGTTTTTAGTTAAAAAAGAAAGACAAAAGCATTAAGCATGGTGATGTCATTGTTGTTCTTGAGAGATCTAATTCCAGCAGTCGTGTTGATCCTCCTGTCACAGACTTCCATGATCAACCTTCCACTTCAATCTCACTATACCTTTGCCTTAATCACTCTTCGGGGTACATACAAATAACATAATGAACTCACTAGACTAGTGAACACATAGCTGTAAGGTTAGGCCTCATCCCATAGCATGAGTGGACTACTCACACACCGCGACCATTTCAACAATAGAAAATGTTGAGGAAAAAATAATATTTGAATTGGATAGATTGATAGTTCTTACAATGTCGCCAATCATGATGGGATTTTTATTTCAAAGTAATAGTATGGATGCTAAGATGGTGGTGGTGATGATGTGGTGGATATACGACATCACTTCATGATATTGCATGGAGAGGATGGTGTTTTCTTCTCTTCTGGGGGATGTTTCTTCTTCTTATATAGGGTTGCTGCGAATATACTAGGGTTTCCTTCGCGAATTGGCTCTGAGCCCTTTGATTACTTTTGGTCGGTTTGATCTGACGGTTCTCCTGGCATCTGGTACGATGAGCAGTACGGTCGGTACTGACCGTGTTGGGGTCGTTAAATGTGCTCCAAAGCCAACTTTATTTGATTTGTTTTGATCTTTATCTCTCCCTTCCTTTTAGCCCTGATTTCTAGCGATTCCTTGTCCAATATCTGCAATAAAAATAATGACATGGAGATTTCCAAATAAATTGCACGTTAGTGATTAGTGGTATGTTTAGAGTGATATCTGTACCATTTTCATGGCAAAGATACACTTTAAACATAGAAAAAGATGTGCCATTTTTGGACGCTTTAACATCCCCAGGCTTAAACCTTGATCGTCCCGAGCAAGTAAAAAAATTATAAGGAACTTAGTGTTTAAAGCCAAATAACGAGAATCTTAGCTCACTTACAATTGGTTGTCTGATGGATCACACTTCCTTTAGCTGAAAGCTTAATATAAATAGTGTAGTAGCATAGTATCATAGCAGTTTCTGTAAGCCAAGAAAAATAAAATAAAATCATATTAACATGGACATTTAGTAATGCAACAATCATTCTATTTCCTGTAGAAAACACAAGCCTTCCAAGGGACATTTTGAAGGATTAAATTTATCATAATAAGAGTGAGAGAACATGTTTGAATAAGCATAACTTGAGAGTAACTCATTAATAACTCCCACTGCCATAAAGTAAATGGCTCTATAATGCACCTTTTCTTTTCATCGACTTTCAAGAATAGTAACTTAATAGTAATGAGACCATGAAAAAAAAACGTTTATGTTTGATCAATGGTATGAACGCAAAGTTGGGCTGCAACAGGTTGTCACAACTTAAATTCACTCATGACTTGGGTATTAGAGGTTTCACTCAGATGTTTTGATTGCTCAAGAGTCAGAGGAGTGTCTAGCCCTCTTAGGTGCATATCTCCCACGAGAGTACTGATAAGTTTACCCACTATAACATTGCTATTACAAGTGTTAAACCAACTCATAGACGATATCCGAGATCAACTCTGGTAGATCATTCATAGGCTAGCGGAGTTGTCAGCATCCCATGGGTGCAACAAAGTGTAGAGACACGCATAAAGCAATACCCATTACCGTGATTAACATAACAAACTTTTTGCACTTACCACTAAGCATATGTTCTATCAGACAAATCTCTTCAAACGAAATATACGAGACAAATAACATTAAATACTATGGGGTTGAGTACTTCTCACATTAGACTTGAAAAAACTTTTCTAGAACACCCAAGTGTTATGTAAAGACCTTTTCTTGTTCATTTAATTTATGTAATTTGATACTTTAGAAAGACATGGTTCACTACAAGAAAATAGAGTAAGAGCAACAATACTATATTACCACGTGAATAAGATTTTTATTCAGTCTATCAAGACTTGCTATCCCACATGCATATAATAATTTGATGATATACTATTTATATAAACTTTTAGCTTAAAAAGTGGGATTCACAAGACATACCTCATGTCAATGAAATATTACTCCCTTTCTTAGGATGTGTTTCTTGAAAACTTATGATTGACCACTCTTCTGCAAAATAATTGTGGTGATATGGAAACATCCATAGAGTAAAGATAAATGGAAACATATTCTTGTGTTTTTTCTAGAAGGATTCTTAAGAATAGAAAATTGGCAACGAAAGCAAAGCTATCAAAAAAATTAAAATGAAAACACAATGAAAAATGAAAACAAAAACTAAAAACAAAACATTGGATGTTATTCCAATGCAAGTGACAGAGAACACAACCTCAAAATAAAAATTGAAAAAGCAAATAAAAATATAACTTGTCACCACCTCTTGATAGAGAAGTGTTAACAACCTTCCCAAGCTTAAATGTTTGAAACATAGAAGATAATTGTGGCGGTGACTAGAAATTATCGGGGTACAAAGTATCACTCCAGGAATAAAAAATGTTTGCAAAATCAAAAGAAGTGTTACAGAGATTGGTTGCGAGGTTGTGTACATCATTGATGTGGTCGCGAAGATCGTTCATGTATTGGTATGTAGTGTACTATGTAGGTTTGTATGCATCCTCCACAGGTACTTCTGCTTCAACCTCATGGTCCTTTGGTATTTCACCTTCGGGCTCAACTTTCTCTTCTTCGTCCTGTATAGCATAGTGAAGTATTCCATTCTCGATAGAAAATATGTTAGGCATGGGAGTGGGAAATAGTAACCCTACTCCAGGTATAATAACGAATACTCTTCCATGTTGTTTGATGATCATACATGTGGCTCTCAGTGTGGTAGTAAATTTGGGTTTGCCCACAGGAGGAAATTTGTCCCCCTCCGGCACTCCTCTCCCCCTTTATGGGAAGTCCTCTGAAACTCTTCCCGAACCATATAATATCTATAGATAAAATTATCGACTCTATCTAACAATGTTATAAATATATTATAACATCTCCTGGACATCTCATGCCCCTATGCACTTGCTCTGTAAAGCGTGCTTCTCTGAAACGACTACGATTGGCATCGGACTTGTTTCTGTGATATCATAACGACATCGACCAGTACTTATTTATGTTAGAAACACATTTCCAACATCCCGGAACATCCCATCTACTCCGCAATCTCTCTTGAATATTATTTCTGTCATGTCGGAATTACCTGAATGATACCCTACTCTCCTCCGGACCAACCATTGCAAACAACAGACTTTGATGTTGTAAGTGTGTGACCCGTACATATTCGATAACTAGTATACATGATTGGAAAACATATTTGTGAATCAATAAAAACATCGGGACTGTGGACGTCCATATTTACTCCAACAAGTTACAGGAAGAAATCTGCTGAACCTGTTGGTTATTAAGTAAGTTTATATCACTTCGCGATACCAATCAATACCTTGAGACAAGATGAAAGATACGACCATGATTAAACTTTTTAATCACCATATCATATTAGTCTCTACATCCAATATGATTCATTTTACTCGTTACCATGTTATAGTATCCCCATGACTAGTGTCATGTCTTTGTATGCACAAACTTATTTATCGATATTATTTCACCGAGTGGATCCTGGATGTATCTATCTTTTATCTAGAGGAGTAATTCCCAATCTTGTACTATCACAATGATAAGAACACTTTCGAGACCACACAATGTTAGCCTTTCCAATCATCCAGTTTATGGTGTGATACTTTACTACGATGTATTTTACGTCTCTACACGTGCGTATGGGGTTTCCTCTCAAATCTCATATTCAGTGACCATAGCATAAAAATATAATACATTAATCATGAAACTCATGTATCTTATTGTCCCTTGGACATACATCCAACAGTGCGTCCACCTCCTTTGGTGCCGCCAACCCCTCCTAGCTCAATTAGGACTCCTCCCTCCCCTTTGGAAAGTCTCCCCCTCCCTCCAACTATATAAAGGAGCCAAAGGCTCAAATAAAAACACACAATTGGCTCTCAAACCCCTCTCTCTCTCTCTCTATGTGTGTTAAAATTAGAGGGCCTAACTAGAGCCTCTCTAATTGAATTAGAGCCTCTTCTAACTGGGTTTTGAGGTGTCCTCTCTCGATTAGATCTAGCTCTAATTCTAGTTCTCTCTCATGTGTTGAGAAACTTCCAGATTTGCATAGATCTAATCACATTTGATTAGTGCTACCAATTAGTTGGAATGTTGTCTCTCTTCGTCGATGCCGAGTCCTGGACGACAGAGCGCTAACGGGTTGACACGAGCGTACATGTGCACACCATAAGATGGATTACACGTGTGATCCTTGACGAGGGAAGTTTAGCGACATCCTTTCAACTAGGCCTAGTTCTGAGGATTACGATTGTTCAGATCTCTTTGACGACTATATCGAATCCGCTGTCTGGTGAGTCGTGATCCTAATCCTTGCATGTATGCGCATGCCTCGTTATCAGCATAGTGATGTTGGAGGACTACATAGGAAAAAAATTCTACAACGTAGACCAGCAAAACCTCCATCATTGGAACTCTATGCTGCACAAATTGGTACAGTTGTTGCTTTTGTCAGGTAGCACTATGAACGAACCGGTTCTCTTAAAGCTCACAGAGAAAAACATCGGGTGTAATACACTAGCAAGTAATCGACTGAAACAAATTCAACTGTCATTTCACATTAACCCTACATGAAACATCACTAAAAATTCTCTTCAAATTTTGCCGAATATTCAAAGTGGTTTTCATCAACACTTCCTCTCATCAGGCCGACTTTTTTTTATGGAACCATTCAATCTTGTCTTAAGAAAATGGTATACAGTTGAAAGGGGTAGATTATCCATGGAGAAGGTAACCTGTAATGAATTTGCTCGGAAAGCTGGCATTGGAACCTGATGGGTCATCATTCTCTGTGTCATAAGGTTCGATGATGACATCCATATGTATTTTTGACGATTCTAAAGACTGCCTACTATTTTGTTCAATGTGATCTAGAGCAAAAGCGATGATATCAGTGGTCGAAGATATCTCGATTAGCTACTAGAATATATTAGGTTAACTATCATGTTTGGAAGTCCTTTATTTTACGTATTCATCGTGTAATGAAATATATTTCTGATAAATTATAAATATATGTACAAATTTTCCATTTATTTGCCCCATCCGGAGCATTGCACTAATTTCCGAATAATTCTGGCCCGCCCGAACAAAAATAGAGACGTAATATTAAAATGGCTCTCCTCTGGAATTCTTTGGAGGCTCCATGTGGTGACTAGATGGCTGCAAATCAAAATCTCATGAGTCAAGTGGTGAGAGAGAGACCCACCAAAAGGAGAGTGAGAGTCAGAAGACAAATATGAGTGAATTTTTTTGAGTGCTCGCAAAGTCCTAGCCTTACTTGCCACCAAACGCGAGATGAGGGAATTGAGAGACGTACCATATTTACTTCACTTTTTGCTTATGTGCAAAGGCGAAGTCCTTGAGACTAATGACGCAACAATCTTTCCACCATATTTGTTGTCTATTTTGCAGGAATTTGAGGATGTGTTTTCCGAAGAGCTACCACCGGGCCGCCCTCCCTTAGAGGCATAGAGAACTTCATAGACCTCATACCGGGTGCGCCTCTTACAAACCGAGCGACTTGTCACACCAACCCCAAGGATACCAAAGAAATCGTGCGGAAAATTCAAGAACTAGTCGAAAAAGGTATCATTCGAGAATCTCTTAGCCCGTGTGCCATTCCGGTTATCCTCGTGCCTAAATAAAATGGTACTCTTAGGATGTGCATGGCTTATTGCCCCATAAATTCTATTGTGGTTAGATATAGGCATCCCATACCTAGACTTTATGTCATGCTAGATTGATTACATGGTGCTACTATCTTTTAAAAAAATGGCCTTAAAAGTGGCTACTATCAAATTTGCATGAACATTGGATATGATGTTAAAAACCGCTTTCAAAACTAAACTTGGCTTATACGAATGACTTGTCATGTATTTTCCCTTTCAAATTCTCCTTCAACATTTATGCGTCTCACGAACGAAGTTTTACATTATTTTGACGACATCCTTATCTATAGCAAATCTTTTGACGAACACATTGGTCATATTTCACCAGTCTTGTTGGCTCTTCGTAAAGCAAAACTTTTTTGTTAATCTTTCCAAATGCAATTTTTCTACCGACAACCTAGTCTTTTTGAGTTTTGTGGTATCCGCCAATGGCATTGAAGTTTACAATAAGAAAATTGAAGCTATTAAAACTTGGCCAAAATCAACAACCGTGGGTGAAATTCGCCATTTTCATGGCCTTGCGCGATTTTATCGCCGTTTTGTATAAGATTTCTCAACTATTGCATGCCCCCTAAACGAAGTTATAAAGAAAAATGTTCCGTTTGTTTGGGAGCAATACACAACAAAAAGCTTTTGATGTTCTCAAGAAGCTCCTAGCAGAAGTACCTTTGCTTGTTTTACCAGATTTTGAGAAAACTTTTGAAATTGAATGAGACACAAGTGGAATAGGCATTGGTAATATCTCATGCAAAATAGATGCATGTTGCCTATAGCGAAAAACTAGATGGTGCTAGACTTAACTACCAATCTATGATAAAGAGCTTTTTGCATTGGTTCGAGTTTTGGAAGTTTGGCAACACTACCTTTGGCCTAAGGAATTTGTAATTCATTCGGATCATGAATCTCTAAAATATTTGAAAATTCAAGTTAATCTAAACAAAAGACATGCTAATTGGGTAGAATTTATCGAGTATTTCCCTAATTTTATCAAATACAAAAAGCATAAACAAAATGTTGTTGCGGACGCCTTATCGTGCAAGGAATGACTTCTTACACGTCTTGAGATCTATGTGATTGGTTTGGATGAAATTAAATACTTGTACTCTTCCGATGTTTTCTCTGGACCTATCTCTGGAAAGTGTTCACCAATCGAGGATTTGAATATTTCTATTGGCACAAAGGATTCTTGTTTGAAGCTAAAAAAATTGTGCATCCCCGAGTCCTCTCTTCGTCTCTTGTTGTTTTAGGAATCGCATGAAGGAGGACTCATGGGACACTTTGTAAGAGACAAGACGTGATATGCTCTCCACCAACTACTATTGGCCTAAGATGAAGCACGTAGCGGGATGACTAGTCAAGATATGTCCTACATGCCTCCGAGCTAAGTCTACTTCCAAATCTCATGGTCTTTACTTACCATTGCCTACACGCACCTCCCTTCGAGTGATATTAGCATGAATTTCGTGCTAGGACTCCCACGCACAAAAAATCACATGGATTCTATCTTTTTCGTTATTGATCGCTTCTCCAAGATGGCCGTTTTATTCCATGTAATGGAATAGACAATGGTTCACATATCACAATTTTTTTAGGGAAATTGTTCGTATTCATGGTGTGCCTAAGAAAATTGTGTCCGATCGAGACGTCAAGTTCACATCCTACTTTTGGAAGACATTGATGGCCAAGCTTCTCCATCGCCTACTACCCTAAAAAAGATGTACAAACGTAAGTTGTGAATCACAAACTTTCTTCACTTCTACGAGCATTTATCAAACCCAATCTCAAGAATTGGGAAGAATGCATACCACATGCAGTTTTTCCAACAACCGATAAATTCATTAAGCTACAAAGAATAGCCAATTCAAGATCGTCTATGGCTCCAACCCCAACACCACTCTTGATATCCTACCATTGCCTCTACATGAGCGTGTCAACATGGAGTTCGATAAGCACATCGCTTACATCAATAAATTTCATGAGTCCAAAAAATAAAGACTTGAGAAGTACTACGCACATAATGCCACCAAGATGAGAAAGAAAAAGAATCCCATGGTGTTCAAAGAGGGTGTGACGTAATGTGGCTACACTTTTGCAAAGAGCGTTTCCCACAAGAGCAGAAATCCAAGCTCAAGCCAAGAGGTGATGGACCCTTCAAGATACTAAACATAATCAACGGAAATGCCTAGAAGCTCGTCATGCCCCAATCCAAGTACCTCGTACACACCACCTTCAATGTCAAGGATCTATCACCCTTCCATGTATGTCCAACTGATGAGGATGATCACGAGTCGAGGACGAATCTTTCGCAAGGGGGGGAGATGATGCAGCCCAACCCATTCCACCAAACACTACTATAACACCCAATGGACCTATGTCAACAGCACACGCCAATGCCATGCAAGATAAGGTGAACTCGCTTTTGTCCATCTATGATCGCAATGACTTGGTGAATGGATTTCTACCTCATGGAAATATACTTTGCTTGCTTAGGTACCTACCACATGATGACCCCCAATACGGCACCCAAGGAACTCAAGAAGATGACTAAGACGGTGGCCAACAACAAGAAGAAGACAAGGGTGCGAGGAAAGTCGAGCACCGTCTAGGGTGGCCCTAGGCCGGCCTGACCTAGTGCCAGACCGGCCAGCTATGGCAATCATCCAACCCTCCGTCGCTACGGACTCCAAGGCTGGCTCTTTAGGCCGATCTCCTAGGCCGGCCAGGCCGGCTCTATGTAGATCTAGGACGGCCACCTTCCAGCCTCTAGTTCGGCCAGGCTGGTTTGCCTGCGTGCAAAAGGGAATATTCACTGTAATCTTTCCAGCTACCCCATTTCCCCTTAGACTATAAATAACTCCTAGTTGCATCTAGGACCAAATCAGGCGCCAAGGTGGCCCAGTGCGTGTGCGGGAAACGGCCGGTTTAACGGGAGCCGTTGATCCGCGGATCAACGCTCCCGAGCATCTCTTCTTCCTCACTCCCTCTCTCTCTCTCATCCGAACGACAGATAAACGGCGGGGCACGGCGGCTCACCGTGGGGCAACGGCGAGGGGCAGTGCGATGTCGGAGAGGTAGCTGGGGCTTGGGGCTGTCGCAGGGCACATAGGGCGGCGGTTGGCGCGGCTTCAGGCGATGGCGCACGGCCGGGCGTCTGCGGCGGCGACCACGACGGCGGCAGGGCTCCTGCGCAAATGAGGACATGGGGAGGGGTCAGTGGGGTACTACGGGCTACGGTGAGCTGAACGGTGACGAACACGAGTGGTGGGAGGGGCTGGATCGTGCAGCACCACCTCAGGGTGGTGGCAGTGACCAGCGGCGATCTACGGCTTGGGCGCGCTCGTGTAGGCTTTCGGGTTGGCTCCGGTTGCTCGAGGTGAGGGTGGGGAATATGGGGAGGGCAGAGGCAAGCGGGTGAGGCGAGTGATCACTTGTATGCGCGACATCGAGTGAAAAGACAAGGGGGAGCTCTCGGGCTCGACATAAGCAGCATGGGTAGGCGTTCTGGGGCATGTCCGTGGTGCTCCAAGGCATGGGCTGGTGACAGGGGGTTAGGAGGGGTCGGGGGCAACCACATGGTGGCGTTTGAGGGGTGGAGGAGCCAAGGCATGGCCACAGTGGCCATGGCACTGTTGTGCCCATGACATGCCATCCTCTTCTCTGCCCCCTCTCTTTCTCTCTTGCTCTCTCTCTCTCCCTTGACCATCTAGAAGCACTACAAGGAATCCAAAGTGAAGCCCATACATAGGTGAAACGATTTGGCAAAGTGTAATTTCAAGATTTGAACAAAAAGTAATCGAAAACATCTGGCAAAGTTTGGTAAAACAACTGTTTCTGAAAGTTTAGGAAAAATCAGTTACTGAGACTTAGTGGAATTTTCCAAGTGTTGGAAACTGTTAAAAACATCAGGAGTTCACACTGTTTTCAAGGGTCAAACAAATTCCAATTTTTGTTTTCAAAGCAGTATTTTGTTAAAAAAGTGGTAAACTTCCAGAAACATCTTTTGAAAACAAATTTGGAATAGTAGGAGGCTATGAAAACAAAGTGGAAAAGGGGTACTTTCTGTTTTTCTCTGTTTTCTAAAAATGCCTTTTCTGTCTTATTTTTCTTCCACAAAAAACAACAAGCAAAAGATTGTTTTTCTTATTCCAAAATTCAAACCAAGCTTATGGATTTGTAGTCCATATATCAAGGAACAAATACAAGTCAAGAAAACACAAAATGGAATATTATAGCCTAGTGAAAACAAGTGTGGAAAACATGTACTTGGCTATATTTTCAGGGAATAGTTTCTATAGAAAACTTAGAAGAAAACTTCCATAAATAATTTTGAAATTTTGTTTTATTGAATCCAACAGAGCTAAAAGTTTATTTCAAGATGCAAGCAAGCATGATCCAAGTCTTGGAACAAAAATCACTCAAGTAACATTATGAAAAACATCAGAGAAAACATAAAGGTGTTTTCAGAAAAATTGTTTGTATTGGTTTTTTCAAATGAAACAAAACTTGAATTGCATATATGACTATTGTCATATCCACATGTTGGTTCAAACACTCATGTTGTTAGAAAAAACTTTGTTGGCCCTCATTTTTGTCTCCTTGAACTATAGTACAAGAATCCAAAAACTATGGTGTGACATTTATGCTCGATAGTGGGTTCATGCCTCCTTTGCATCTGTGCTCTAGTGACAGATGCGTGACGGATGGAGGATGTTATGTTTCCATTAGGGAGAAAACAACGATGTTTACATTAAACAGTTTGCTTACTGTGATAATCTGTGTCTTGCAACTTAATACCCAACGTTTGTTCGGATGATATTCTGAGGAAGGATTATTAGTCATAGATGCAGTTGGATTACGGTCTATGAGTCTTGTTGTAATGCCCACATGAATCACATAGTAATCATCATGTCATGCATGTTTCATTATCTATCAATTGCCCAGCTGTAATTTGTTCACCACACATGTTATCTACTCCCTCCGTTCCTAAATATAAGATGTTGTAGCTATTGCTCATGTTGTCTAGATACATGCTAATATGAGTGAACATGTGCACTAAAAGTTGTCTAGATACATGTAGACATGTGTGTATATGGAAAAGGGATAAAACATCTTACATTTAGGAATGGAGGGAGTATCTTTTATGGAGATACACCTCTAGTGAACTATGGACCCCGGTCCATTTTCTCATACTGATA
Source organism: Alopecurus myosuroides (assembly GCA_028641055.1). NCBI lineage: Eukaryota > Viridiplantae > Streptophyta > Magnoliopsida > Poales > Poaceae > Alopecurus > Alopecurus myosuroides. Next base: position 21,871 of record JAPCYS010002981.1, read on the forward strand.
ATACAACCACTGCAATTACTGTTTTCACATTGTTTCCAAGGTTTTCATACTTCTGCTACTGTTTTATTGTTGCCATCACTGTTCTCTTTCATCTACTGCAAACAAATACTATTTTTCACACGGTATGTTTAAGTTATTTGTGTTCAGCAAAACCGGTGAGATTGACAACCTCACTGCTTCATTGGGGCAAAGTGAATTGATTGTGATGTGTAGGTTCCACGTTGTTGCTGAACTGGTAGTGCGACCTACCACATCAACTGCATCAACCTTCAGAAATTGTTTGTTCTCCTACTGGTCGATTCAACCTTGGTTTCTTTACTGAGGGAAAACTTGCTGCTGCACTCTTCACAATATTTCTCTTGGGGTTTACCAACGTCAGCCATCAGCGGCTACGGAACTTTTCGTGGATGGAGGCTCGGGTATTTAGGGTTTTCCCGAGGAAGACAATTTATAGGCGGAAGGGCGATGTCGGTGGGCGTCTAGGGGGCCCACACCACGTGGTGCCGTGGCCAGGGGCGCCGGCACATGGTGTGGCCACCTCCCTGGCCCCGTTCGGGTCTCCTTCGGACTCCGTGTACGTGACAGAAAAATAGGTACTTTGGTTTTTGTTTCGTCTAATTCCGAGAATATTTCCAGAACAAATTGTCTAAAATAAAAAACAACAGAAAATAGGAAGTGGCGTTGTGGCATCTTGTCAAAAGGTTAGTCCCAGAAAATGCATAAAAATGCTATGAAGTGTATGAAAAACATGTAGCAATTGACATAATATCAACATGGAACATCAGAACTTATAGATACGTTAGAGACGTATCACACACCACCTTCAATGTCAAGGACCTATCTCCCTTCCATGGATGTCCACGTGATGAGGATGATCACGAGTCGAGGATGACTCTTTCGCAAAGGGGCGGGAGGGATGATGCAGCCCAACCCATTCCACCAAACAATACTATAACACCCAATAGACCTATGACAATAGCACACGCCGATGCCATGCAAGATAAGGTGAACTTGCTTTTGTCCATCTATGATCGCAATGACTTGGTGAATGGATTGCTACCTCATGAAAATATACTTTGCTTGCTTAGGTACCTACCACATGATGATCCCCAAGACGGCACCCAAGGAACTCAAGAAGATGACTAAGACAGTGGCCAAGAAGAAGAAGAAGAAGAAGAAGAAGATAAGGGTGCCAGGAAAGTCGAGCACCGTCCAGGGCGGCCCCAGGCCGGCCTGCCCCAGTGCCAGGCCGTCCAGCTATAACATTC
>JAPCYS010001768.1:0-23051 GCA_028641055.1 Alopecurus myosuroides
AGTCGGACGCCAAATACCTTGGCTTGAGAAGTTCTTCCCCCACCTCACTCGCACATGCTAGGAAAGAAGATGGTGCCTTTTTTCCCTACCAAGACCGTCGCCCACATTGGTTGCGAATTTTTCCTAGCAGTGCCATTCTGTACGAAAGGCACCGAAACAGCCACCCGATGCCTGGCAGGAACTGGCGAGAACAGCTACTCGACAACAGTTCTTAGCACATGTCGTCCCTGCTCACTGCCAGCAGCAAAATCAGCAGGAATCGGCGAGAATCGCTTCCCGGCAGCAGCTGTTACCACGCGCTATCCCTTCTCACTGCCGGCCCCAAAATCCTGCCCGACAGAAGTCAAGTTTGCAGCCAGCACCGCATGATCTCCCAAGGACGCAACCTCGACGGTCTCGTCAACACCACTTGTATCCACATAGGATCCCTTAGCAACCCGAGATTTTGGGGGAAGAAAATAGTCTTGCCAATTCATTATGAGCATCTCTCAAGGAAGAGGCCACCAACGGGGAAAGAACCACCCCACAAACAAAATTCAGTTGAGTACCAAGTGTAGCTAAAGCACTGCCATTCCATGTCGAGTTACCAATTGTCGTTGTGGTATACGGTTCCACCACTCAATGCTTGTCACTCCCATCATGATCATTATCCTTGGGTATATTCTTTTCATTTCCTCCATCTTTCCCCCCATGATCCTTAGTCTTATCAACCATCATCACATCCTCCCCTTCGGTGTTTGGATTCTCCACCGAAAACTTTAATTCGTAGAAGCAGTCTTTCATAAATACGACCCACTTCTCCGGATCAATGTGTGATCCATACACCCCACAAGAACCCGCAAGATCCCGTGAAAGGACATGTTTCCTAATCCTAGTTTTTGATGTTTGATTAAAACACTTGGAAGTATTGGACCATTGTGCTTAAGTGTTCTAGGGAACAAATGAAAAATATACAAAGGTATATGAGCAAAAAAATGGAGAAAGAAAAACAAGTCGAAACACTCGTTTATTTAAGAAAACAGTCAAAGATAGAAGAAGGAGAAAGAAGAAATCGAAGGGAAAAAGAAAAGGGAAAACTGCCTGGCCGCCGGCCTGGCCAGGCTCAGGCCGGGGTGTTCTGTTAGGTGGCCGGCCTGGTGGCCAGCCCAGGCCGGGCTCTCCCCTGCGCAGGCCGGGCACTACCTAGCTGGCCCAGGCCGGGCTCGAGGCTGGGCTCTTCGGTGTGCTGGTCGGCCTAGCAGCCGGCCCAGGCCGGGTCCTCTGCGCCCAGGCCGGGCTCCCTGCACAGCATCAAGATACCCCCCCAACGACCACTTTCTCCCCCACTATAAATAGGACTTGTCTCCTACCTTTTGTAGGTGTCAAACAAGCATTCTCTCACCTCCATTGTTGACCGCCTCCAAGCTCAAGGTTCTCCCCAAATACCCAACCATAGCCATTAATCTCTTGGGATTTGGAGGAGAAGATCTAGATCTACAACTGCACCAAACCGATTCGTCATCAACCCACTCATCCCCTAGGGATCTTGTTGTTCTTAGTTCTTTGGAGCCAAGAACCTTGTTTCTCCTAGCTCATTGGAGCTTAGAGCCTTGTTGTTGTCCCCGAAGCTATTGTGCTCGTGGATCTTGCTTCCCGGTGTCTTGGTGGCTCCGGGGATTTGGTGAGGACCCTCCAAAGTTGTGGAGTGTGCCTCATCCTTGTAAAGGTTCTAGTTGTCAACCTCAACGGAAACATAGTGATTCGAGCCTCTCTACATCGGTGGAAGGACTCGAAGGAGATACGGCGTGCCATTTGAGGGCTACTCGGTGTTCCACTTTGGTGGCACCGCACCGCTCCAACGGAGATTAGCTTCCATTGGGAAGTGAACTTCGGGATACATCTTCGTGTCATTGTGTTCGGTTATCCCTCAACTTACCTTTACTTGTTGCTACTACCTTAGTCATATAGGACTGTTCGCCTATTTATACTTGCTCAACATATAGGACTGTTCGCCTAGTTGCATAATCTAGACAATCTATATTTGACCATTATCTTGCTAAATCAAAGAAGAAGCTAAAATTTGCAGTTAACCTATTAACCCCCCTCTAGTTAACCTCTCGGTCTTTCAATTGGTATCAGAGCCTCGTTTTTTTATTAAGGGCTTTACCGCCTAAAGAGGAGGAAAGGATGGCTAATGATCCCGTCACCATGGAGGGGATTCAAAAGCTAATCCAAGCTATGATTAATAGCCCCGAGAAAAAGATGGAGGGAACAATAAAGGAATTGACATCTTCATCTAATCAATCTAGAGAGAATGTTTTCTTAGATGAACATGGAAATCCTATTGCATCTAAGGAAGCAACCGCAACATCGGCACCTGGAAATGGTAGTAGTGAAAATTCCTTTGGCTTTTCTTATAACAATGCTCCTATGTTCAACATCCACATGTTAATCATCTTGGTCCACCTCCTATGGTAGATAGGAGTCGATTTACTAATTGGAAAGCTTCCATGAAGTTTTACATGTGCAGATCTTCAATGCAAATATGGAGAATTGTTGATAAGGCGTATGAGCCAAAGGATCCCTTGAACTTAAGCTCAAGTAACATCATAGATGAGAAATTCAACGCTCATGCCATGCACATGTTGGACAAGGCAATGGAAAAGGAAGGTGTTGAGAACATCTGGTCTTTCTCAAGTGCAAAGAAAGCTTGGGATTGCCTTGTTGATATGTATGACGGCAACATCAACCTTCAACGATCCAATAAGTCAATCATCCAAAGACAAATTGAACACTTTCATTTGGGTGATGGAGAGAACATTAAAGACATGTTTAGAAGACTCAAGGCTCTCATAAATGACATGAGAGATTGTGGATTCAAGGATTGTACGGAGAATTGGGTCAAGGAGAAATTTCTACTCACCTTGATTCCATACAATGAAAACATGGTGATGAATGTGCAATCAAGGGCCGATTACTTGGATCTATCCCCCAATGATGTTTTGAGTCTCTTCCTCACCCTAAAGTCATGAAACAAACCTCTGATGATGTCATGGCCCGTGTAAATGGAATGAAGAGATCATCTCTTTCTTTGAAGGCCAAGGCCACTCCCCATGAAAAGAATGACTCAAGTGATGATGGTGGATCCACACATGAGGTCTCCGAGAAAGATATGAATACATCACATGAAGAATGGTTGGCCTTTGCTCAACACAAGTGGTGGAAGAAGGGAGATTTTAGATCAAATGCCACAAAGAACAAGGGAAAGGAAGTCTCAAGGATGAACAAGGCAAGAACTTGCTTCAATTGTGGAGATACTAAGCACTTTGTTGCCGAGTGCCCCTTCAAGAGTAGAATTGAAAATGGTAGAAGACTCATCAAGAAATCCACCTTCATTCCTAAGTCAAAGAACTTCATCAAGAGAGGCCCTCCTAGGGCAATGATTGCAAAAGAAGTTGAGTATATGTCCGGTGGCGAAGAGAGTGATGGTGAAGGTGAACAAGTAGGTATGGCAACCATGTCTAGGGGCGTCGTACCTCCTAACTTGAGCTCTCTCTTCTCCAACCCTAATGACAACAAGGGTCCCTCAAGTCACAAGTGCTTCATGGCCAAGGGTATATCACTAAAGGTGACTCCTACACTCAAACTTGCAAACTCTTCTACTCCTTCACTATTAAATTGTGTCGAGGAAGACCCCTTGATAAACTTTGTGGAGAAACTAAATATATCTTTGTCTCTATCATGGATCAATTAAGTGAGGAACATGGCCTCATTTATGAACATGAGGAAAGAATAACATTACTTGAAAATTTTGCTCGTGATGATGCTAGTAAAATTGGGGAGCTTGAGAAAGCTCTAGATGAATCACATTGCTTTAGAGAAAGCATAGATGATACCTTTGCAATTGACATAGCTAAAGTAAACTTGATTGTGAGCATGTTTTTGCTAAGGTAACGGAATTCATGGCCTTAAATGATGCAACTAACCCAGGTTACAATGAACTCATTATTTCATAAGCTTAAGATTGATCATCAAACAATTTCAAATGAGCTCAAAAGCTTTAAAGGGTTTAAAGATGTAAATGCAAACTCTTGTGCTACTAACCCTTTGTGTGTCAAGGCAACTCTCACCGAGGAGAACAATAGGTTGAAGGAACAACTCAAGAAAGGTCTTGCCACATGCATCCAAGGGGAAAAGAACCTTAATGATCTTTTGAGTAGTCAAAAGAGAGTTATTGGCAAGGAAGGCCTTGGTTTTCGTTCCACTTCCAAGGTAGCCTACAAGAAGAAGTCAACTCCCTCCACTAACTCTATTGTTTTTGTGAAGGAGGGGGAGTTGGCTAATGATGAAGATGAGTTTGATATGATTGCTAATAGTATTGTTCCTAGGAACACTACCACTCACAATAACTTTGCGGGAAAGTATAACCCATCTTATGTGCTTCTTAAATATATTTATGGTCATGTTTATGCAAAATATGTTGGAACCTCATATGGTGATGATTACAAGTATGCTATTTGGGTTCCTAAGACCCTTGTGACTAACAAGAAAGGACACATCCAAAAATGGGTACCTAAGACAAGAAGTTGATCCATTGTAGGGTTGTGTTTCCGGAGGAACATCATGGATAATTGATAGTGGTTGTTCCGCACACATGATCGGAAGAAAGGAAGTGTTAAATGACTTGAAACTCCAACTCCTCAAATTTTCTCATGTAACTATTGGTGATAGCTCACAACTTAAGGTATTGGGACATGGCAAGGTGGTCATTTCTCCGGATTCATCCATTGAGAAAGTCCTCCTTGTTGAGTCCCTTGGCTATAATCTTCTTTCCGTCTTGCAACTTTTTGAATGCAATTTTACATGTGTCTTTGGGCGTCATCACGTGCTTGTTCTTCACTCTATTTCTATTAAAATAGTCTTTGTTGGATTTGTGGAAAACGGTATGTATATAGTGGATTTCTCGAAAGAAACTACACATATCGCCACTTGTCTAATGGCTAAATCCGATGTGGGGTGGCTTTGGCATCGCCGCTTGGGCCACGTCGGTATGAGAAATCTACAAACTCTCGTGAAGGGTGAGCGCGTGGTAGGACTAACAAGTGTGAAATTTTACAAAGATCGTCCTTGTAGATCTTGTATTGCCGGAAAGATGCATGATAATAATCATCCCAAGACATCAATAATCTCCACAACAAGGCCCTTTGAGCGTATTCACTTGGATTTATTTGGGACTCCCACATATGATAGTCTTGGTGGAAAAAAAATATTGTTTGCTGATTGTTGATGACTATACAAGATACACTTGGGTATTCTATATCAAGAGGAAGAGTGAGACTCAAGAACGGTTCATATCTTGGACCACGGAAGTGCAACGCCAATATGACACCAAGATCTTGTCTATTAGGAGTGACAATTGGTCCGAGTTCAGGAACTAAACCATGGATGAAATCTTGAGTGAAGAGGGTATAAGACATCAATATTCCGCTGCGTACACCCCTCAACAAAATGGTGTAGCGGAGAGGAAGAATCGCACACTTATTGATATGGCAAGAACTATGATGGCCGAGTTCAAATCCCCATATAACTTTTGGGCCGAAGCCATCAACACCGCTTGTCATCTATATAATCGTCTCTTCCTTCGTCCGATGATTGGTATGACTCCATATCAACTCCTAACCGGTAACAAACCCAACCTCAAGTATCTTCGAGTTTTTGGGTGTAAATGTCAAGTTTACATTAAAGGAACTAGAATGTCTAAATTTGATCCTAGAACTTTTGAAGGCATATTTGTTGGTTATGCCACGAACTCTCATACTTATAGAGTCTACAATATATCCATCGGGTTTGTTTAAGAATCTATGAATGTGGAGTTTCATGAGGATAATGGCTCCCAAGTGGAGCAAATTGATTCTGATTGTGTAGGTGATGAACCTTCCTCCATAGCCATAGGATGAATGGGTATAGGTCCACTTATACCCATTGAGGGACACCTTGTGGAAAATATGGATGGGACTACCTCCACGCAAGTGGAGCCCTCTACATTAACCACCAATCAAATGGTAGAGCAAGAACAAGAAAAAGACCTTCAAGTGGATACCTCTCATCAAGAAAGTGATCAAGATCCACCCAATGATAATGGTGGAAATGATTTTGGTGATTCTTCACCAAGAACTCCACTCCGTATGGATCATGGTATTGATGAAGGAAATGATGAGGATATTCCTCCAAATGAGAATGCCGATGATGCACTAGTTCGTATCAGGACTCGTCAAGCCTCAAGATTGCAACAAAGGTCACATTATCAAAAGAATATTATTGGTGGCTTGGGAAGAAGTGTCTCCACTCGTGGACAAGTGCTCAAGTTTTGTGTAATTCATTCATATGTCTTTCATGTTGAACATATCAAAGTGTATGATGCTCTCGAAGACAAAGATTGGGTTCAAGCCATGCATGAAGAGCTCCATAATTTTGAGAGAAACAAAGTATGGTCACTAGTGGAAAGACCCAAGGATCAGAATTTCATTGGAACAAAATGGGTGTTCAAGAACAAGCAAGATTCTCATGGGCAAGTAATTTCCAACAAGGCTCGATTGGTTGCTCAAGGCTACTCTCAAGTTGAAGGACTTGACTACGGTGAAACTTTCGCTCCCGTAGCTAGGCTTGAATCCATTAGTATATTACTTGCATTTTCCACTAGCCATAACTTCATATTGCATCAAATGGATGTTAAAAGTGCTTTTCTAAATGGTCCCCTAAATGAATTGGTATATGTTAAACAACCCCCGGGGTTCGAGGATCCCAAGTATACTAACCATGTCTACTACCTCCATAAGGATTTGTATGGCCTCAAACAAGCCCCACGTGCTTGGTATGATCATTTAAAGGAGTTCCCAGTGGATCGTGGTTTCCTACTTGGGGTAATTGACCCCACACTCTTTACCAAAAGTGTAGATGGAAATTACTTCGTATGTAAAGTATATGTTGATGATATTATATTTGGATCTTCTAATGTGAGTTTTGTAGACCAATTTGCCAAACTAATGACAAGTGAGTTTGAGATGTCTATGATGGGAGAATTGAAGTTCTTTCTTGGTTTTGAGATAAAGCAACATTATGAAGGGACTTTTATTTGTCAAGCAAAATATATTCAAGACATGCTCAAGAAATTTGATATGAACAATGCCAAACCACTAGCATATCCAATGTCAACAACCGTGAATCTTACTATGGATCACGAAGGTATACCGGTTGATCCAAAAATTTATCGTTCTATTATTGGATCTTTGCTTTATCTTTGTGCATCTAGACCGGATATTATGTTTAGTGTGGGTTAGTGTGCAAGATTTCAATCTAACCCCAAGGAAAGCCATATGATTGCGGTCAAAAGTATTCTTAGATATTTGGTTAACACTCCTACACATGACATTAGGTATCCATCAAACATAGCTTTTGATCTTGTGGGGTATTCGGATGCGGATTGGGGAGGTGACAAGGTGGATAGAAAATCAACCTCGGGTGCTTGCCAATTTCTTGGTAGGTCGCTCGTGTGTTGGCCTTCCAAGAAACAAAATCGCATTGCCATCTCCTCCACGGAAGTGGAGTATATATAAGCCGCTAGTTGTTGCTCTCAACTCTTATGGATGAGGCAATGTCTTAAGGATTTTGGAATTGAGATGAAGACAATGCCTATTTTATGTGACAATGAGAGTGCTATAAAGATTGGTCACAATCCGGTGCTTCATGGCAAGACCAAGCATATTGAGATTCGGTATCACTTCATTCGAGATCATGTGGCCAATGGAGATATCTCAGTTTCCTATGTAAACACCAAAGATCAACTTGCCGACATCCTTACAAAACCTCTAGACGAGAAGAGATTCAAGCATTTAAGGAGTGAGCTCAATATCGTATGTGCAAGCAATTTTAGTTGATTGAAAATCTTGCATACACACCTCTACTAGACTCTTATTTGGCTCTTAGGTGTACGCGTAGACATAGGGGGAGTGTAGCTCAATCAATGAGTCGACACTACTCCTATAATGCATAAATAAACAAATCATGCATAATGGTCATTTCAAATGATATAATGTGCTTCAATGATGAGTTTCGACAATGCACCCAAGATATATCTTCGCGGTGTCATATCGAGCATAATCATACATGGTGGCTAAGGCCACCGCCGAAATCGAAGATTCGAGTTTTGTTTGGTTTTTCATATCGATAAGACATTTGTTGTTCAACTCATATGCATATTCGCTCTTCTATTCCATAACACATCCAATGTTGCTATTTGTAACTTTTGTGGTTTTATTCTTTCCTCCATTGGATGTGTGAGGAAATCATCATACTAACCGTTTGATTCATGTGCACAACATCATGCTTCATACATCAACCTTGCATTATGTACATGGTCAAACAACTTGATTAAAACAAAAAATTTGGAACAAATTCTTCTATCCATGTTGTTAAAACTGGTAGTATGCCTAAATTTGTTTTACTAAAAAAAACAAACCAACAATTTCAAAATCCACAACAAAAAAGGGGGGAAGTTTTTTTTAAAAAAAAAGAATTTTTTTTCAGAACATCCGGCCTAGGGGCCGGCGGCGTCAGTTGGGTGCCCGGCCTAGGCCAGGGTCGAGGCCGGCCGGCTCGGATGGGTGCCTGGCCTAGTGCTCGGCCAGGCCGGCTGCCCTACGCACCACTTAAGCCACGCGTGGGGGCGGGGGCGGTTTTAGATCCCATCTTCTTCTCCCCTCCCCCACCCGAAAACCTCCATGGGAGCCATGCCCCAAGATCTTCTCCACCCACCCCCTCCCTCTAGACTCCATCGCAACCTCCCTACTCCTCAGATCTGCTACCCTAGCCTCTCTCTCCCCTAATCCTCCAAACGGAATCCTCATTGGTGGGGCTTAAGAGGAGATCCATCCCATTGTTAGAATACCTTCACCATGGCTTCCAATCCGGGTACTCAACTATTTTGTGTGTTTCTCATTGGCTCATTCTAGTCTCCTCTTGCTTAGGGTTCCCATGTATTGTGGCAAAAAAAATTGGGGATGTTGCTTAGGGATTTTAATTTTAGTGATGCCATGTTCGTGATTCGAGACTTCTTGTTTAGGGATATTGCTTAGGGATTTTTATTTAGAGATGCCACTAGTGTCTATTGCGCTTCCATCATGTTTAGGGATTTCTTGCTTAAGAGATGTCATGCTTAGGAATTCTTGCTTAAGTGATGCCATGCTTAGGGATTTCCTATTAAAATGTTGCCACTAGTGTTACCTCACCCCTATGCCATGTGAAATGACTCTAGTATCTTTCTTACACCATATGGCCATGACCTAGAACTTTTGCTTGCACTCTCATATTTGGTTTGTACTAAATGCTTCATTCCACTCCAAGTACCACTATGACATAAAAACCAACTCTGAGTAATTTGTTTACCCCCCAATGATTAGTTATGTATTTTCTTGCTCATACTCTCACTATCATGATCACTTATTAATCCACTTCTAATTAATATATCAACCATAAAAAAACAATGTTTTCAATATGACCATGTACACTCATCTTGCATATGTACTTGCATTTTCATTCATTCTCAGGCAAGAAACCCGTGGCTACCACCTATGCTCGCAAGCGGACCAAGAGGAATGCTAAGGATGTTTGTGGATCTACTCCCTCTCAATCACAGGGGCTACCTCTTCCTGTCAATAAAGATGAGCCAGTCCATGATAAATGGGGAATCTCAACACAGTTGACTGGGAAAATCACCTCATGAATTTCAACCCATATGATTTCACTCGGCGCACCTGCCGCAACAATCGGTTTTATTGCAAGATGCATCAACAAGTTCATGAGTTTGTAGTCTGCACTCTGAAGAATGATCATGTGCCTCAACATTTTTTTGACATTGATGCAGCTAGAGCAGTTTCGCCGGAGGTAATGGAACTCATGGACTTTCATCAGATTACCAATCTTATGGGATGCTCTGTTAAGTTTTCTCCAGCTCTGCTTCGGGAATTCTTTGCCACAGTTAACTTTTCCACCGAGGGTGGACGTGCCATGACTTGGATGAGCGGAGGTACTCAGTGTCATGCCATCTTGTCCGAGTTTGGTGCTTTGTTTGGTATTGCGGAGGCAGTTCATTGTACCTTCTCCTATGTCCGGATTCATGGTGATGAACGGAGGATCATGAAGGCCAAATATGGACTTCGACACTGCTATCCCACTGGTGTTGGCTCTCTACACATCCCCAAGGTTGCATTCTTCTCAGATTTTTGGTATGTGACACACACCATTCTTCGGAACACCATTCATTGCAAGTTTGGGGAAAAGGGGATGGCTCGCCGGTGGATGATCAACTTTCTCTATCATATTGTGACTGCCAAGAAGAACAATAAGCAGCTCGATGTTTTGGATTACATGTGGAACGAATTGCAGCTTACGGTTCGTGACAAGAAGGTTCCCATCTATGGATCCTATCTTCAAACTCTCATCAACACCAAGGTTGCGGCCAGCTCATCAACAACTATGCCATGGTTGTTCCCACTTTGAAGCCCCTTCTCAGCGCCTCCCAGGATAATGATGCTCATCCTCCACGCTCCTCATGACCTACTGCTCCACCTCAGGTTGAAGTGTCTCATGATGATACCCCAGCTACTTGTCCAGATCATGCTCTCAGGGGTCCGCAGAAGTTTAGCATCAAAAGGGCGCTCCAACAGATGAACTGCTTCTTTGTGGATAAACAACACAAGGACTTCCTGGATTATAATTAAGAAGGGCAAGGCCTACCTTCGTCACCAATGTGAGATCATGGAGCATTTGCATCTCCTTACGGGTCATGTGAGTTCCGAGGAACCTCATGAGCCCAAATGGCAGTCCAAGCACACTTACTGGCTTGGCGATGATGCCACTTCTCTTGGACAGTTTTGGGCACCCAATAGCTCTCAGGCCAGCTCGAGTCAGGATCCACCACCACCCAATGATGATGATGATGAGGACGAGGATGATGATTATCAATATGACGAGGACTTCGAGGCTTGAGCTTTCCCGCTTTTTGGTGCCTTGATGCCAAGGGGGAGAATTATCCTAGTGATCTTTGCATTTGCATAACATGCATCCATTTGCATAACTCCTTATTTGGTTTATGGTTATTGCTCATATGTGCTACCGTAAGACTATGTCGTTTTTGGGATATCTATTCTATGTTGAAGACTATGCCATTCTCGACATATCCATATTATGGTTATCCTAGCTATATTCCTTGATGAGAAGTATGGTGAGCTGATATCATATCCTTTCATACATGATTAATTGCTATGGATACATATCTTACCTTATTATGATGGTAAAATGTCAATGGATTGAGTAGATAAATCCCTAGAGCTAAAGATGCTTAATTCTCTATCATAAAGCAATTTTGGAAACATATATAGCTCTAGAGATTATCTTGAACTATAACATGTAGGGAAATCTAAATAGTCCCAAATATGTGTGTCCTCAATATTATAACACAATTTATGATTATGGGCACACACATCGGGGGAGCTTCTATATATTCTTACTCCCTCACAAATGCTTCAATCAATTTCTTTTCTAGATCCATATGTTGTCATCAAACATAAAAAAGGGGGAGATTGAAAGGACATGCTTCCTAATCCTAGTTTTTGATGTTTGATTACAACACTTGGAAGTATTTGACCATTGTGCTTAAGTGTTCTAGGGAACAAATTACAAATATACAAAGGTATATGAGCACAAAAAATGGAGAAAGAGAAACAAGTCGAAACACTAGTTTGTTGAAGAAAAGAGTCAAAGATAGCAGAAGGGGAAAGAAGAAATCGAAGGGGAAGAAGAAAAGGGAAAACTGCCAGGCCGGCCTGGCTGGGCCTCAGACCGGGGTGTTCTATTAGGTGGCCGGCCTGGTGGCCAGCCCATGCCGGGCTCTCCCCTGCACAGGTCGGGCACTGCCTAACCGGCCCAGGTCGGGCTCTTCGGTGTGCTGGACGGCCTAGCAGCCGGCCCAGGCCGGGCTCCCTGCACGACAGGCCGGCCTCCCAGCCGGCCAGGCCGGGCGCCAGGGCGGGCACTCTGCACAACATCAAGATACCCTCAACGGCCACTTTCTTCCCCCCCACTATAAATAGGACTTGTCTCCTACCTTTTGGAGGTGTCAAACAAGCATTCTCTCACCTCCATTGTTGACCACTTTCAAGCTGAAGACTCTCCCCAAATACCCAACCAAAGCCATTGATTTGTTGGGATTTGGAGGAGAAGATCTATATCTACAACTTCACCAAGCCGATACATCATCAAGCCACTCATCCCCTACGAATCTTGTTGTTCTTAGTTCTTTGGAGCCAAGAACCTTGTTGTTGTCCCCGAAGCTATTGTGCTCGTGGATCTTGCTTCCCGGTGTCGTGGTGGCTCCGGGGATTTGGTGAGTACCCTCCAAAGTTTTGGAGTGTGCCTCATCCTTGTAAAGGTTCTAGTTGTCAATCTCAACGGCAACATAGTGATTCGAGCCTCTCCACATCGGTGGAAGGACTCAAAGGAGATACAGTGTGCCATTTAAGGGCTACTCGGTGTTCCACTTTGGTGGCGCCGCACCGCTCCAACAGAGATTAGCTTCCATTGGGAAGTGAACTTCGGGATACATCTCTGCGTCATTGTGTTCGGTTATCCCGCAACTTACCTTTACTTGTTGCTACTATCTTAGTCATATATAATATATATATATATATATATATTGTTCTAGTCGACTTGCTCAACATATAGGATTGTTCACCTAGTTGCATAATCTAGACAATCTATATTTGAGCACTATCTTGCTAAATCGAAGAAGAAGCTAAATTTGTAGTTAACCTATTCACCCCCCCCCCTCTAGTTAACCTCTCGATCTTTCACCCCGTGCTTTCAAGTGTATTTCATATCCACCTTAAGAGTCTTACCAAACAGGGACGCAAGACTCCACAAAATCAGAAAATCACCACTATGAATCGGAGGGATATCAGAAACTCGAACCCAAACATCTGGAAGAAACCAAAGTGGCTTCATTTCCACAACCCAATATTCCACCTTGATAATACAACTGTTGTTAGTCATATGACAAGCACCAAAGACTTTCATACGCTCCAACTCAGTTTTTGATGGAAACGACAGTTTGAAAACTTGCTCACCATCTTGCACAACCTCCCATTTGAAATTTTCGTACGACACCAACCTTTGAAGATGAGCTGCAATCTGCTCTGTCATCAACTCTCCCCCAGAAACGGATAATTTAGCAACCCTCGCAGAGTTAATCTTTGGGCGGTATGTTGCCGTCAGAACCGCCTCATAAAAGGTTAGTCCCTCATGAATGTACCTCTGCGTAATTACCTACTATTTAGCAACCGACAATAGAATGCATGCCTCCGGGTCGTTCCCCGAGCCTTGATAGTACTCACAAACTTCTATAGGACAATCTGCAATCAAATGACATGGAGGACCACACTGATAACATTTAGCTTTGTTCTTTTTAGCTTTCTTTCCATTCCCATCATCCACATCTGTAGCCTCGCGTTGCAGCACTCGCACTTATCCCAGTAGTGACCGGCTCCAACGTAGCAAGCGGTGCAACACTAGCACCCGAAGAGCTCCCAGCTGCTAGGTCACCCTGCCCGGCAGCAAAAGAGGCTGAAACGCTGCCGTGCCCCGGCAGAATCACAGCCATCATGCTCTGCCCGTTAGCGGAAGGAGCAGAAATACTGCCGAGAGGAGGTTGAGACACTGGCACCGGAATGCTCACCGGCGCCGTCTGCGACCGATTGCTTCGGTGACCTGCCTCGCCAGCACCTCCACGGTGTCCTCCTGCAGCCCGGGCAACACAGAATTTGAAATTGGTGGATTTGTCTAGACTCGGCCTCCACCCAGTCCATGTTGGATGTAGCCGTAGTTAGGTCTGCCACGATAATTCCCCCGACCTCCATTGATGTTGTAATATTGATGACATGACGATTGCCACCATAGCTATTGTAGTTTCCATGATTGTCAAAACCAGACCCAACATTGAAACTTCGAAAGCCAATACAACTACCAAATCCTTGCTAGCGCTGCTTATCACCATGTACAGCCATGCCACTGGAGCTGCCTTGGTGATAGTATACGAAGCCCCGACCAGGCACACCCCGACCCGGATGGCCGGCGTATCCTTCGCGCTCAGCATCTCTCCCGGGACCGTCGCCTTGCCCCTCCCTCCGCCGTTATACGCCATCAAGATAGTAGGGACGATAGGCGCCGCACCCATGCACGATAACACGCAAACCCTAGCTTCTGATCCCCCCAAGCGTAAAAGGAGACGATAGCGTAGGAACAATCCCATATGGACCGGCACCCTCGAGTTGTTTGCACTGTACATGCCCATGTCAATACAATTACGTCGGCCCGTATTTGGAGAGTAATTTGAATTGAAACTTTTGTCTGATCCAAAACTAACGGTCATCGTTTGCACCTCCGGCGAGATCGTGCCCCTATTCCACGGCGAGCATCCCGATCACGAAGATCGCAACGACTACACCTGTGGCGGAGATCAACCAAGAACCATTCCACTGGATCAAAAGATTCCAAGACGAAAGGCTCAGAGATAATGTGGAATCCTTGCGGGAGCAACTCATCAGGGGCTCGCCTGCAGCAGAACGTATTTCCACTATTTTTCCAGCGTCCGAATAACAGACATCATCGGAGAAGAATGAGATGACTCACCTAGAAAATCCATCTGATGCCTCATAGCAAGCTTCTTCGGTCGCCTCTTGTCCTCTCTCACCGAGATGGTGGGCATATCGCACTCAGCCTACTCCTCCGGCATGCGACAAAGGAACTCAAAGGTTGTGGGTATCGATCCATCCCCTTCCCGATCATCATCTTCATCGGCGTTGTCGTCTTGTGAGAGACACCAGAATCACCCTCCCGTGCGCCCGGGAGTTAAGGAGCCCATCTGAGGACTCGAGTGTGCACGTAATTCTATCTAGAACCAATCTAGATCAATAAAGTGGAAGCGGGCTAGAACACCTAAAAGGGGATCAAATCAAGACAAGAGAGGGGTTTAGAGATCATTACTAGATCCAGCACTTGTAGCCATCTTAACCTCCTCGATGCAGGATTGGTCAACAGAGGGTTTGAAGAAGTTCCTGATCCCCTCCGGTCTTCAACGGCACTGCCCTGGCATAGGAGGGGTATATCTTGATCATCCCGTCGCAGCTGAGCCTCTCTAGATCGATAGAGTTTTGGGGATCTCGGGGAGGATATTTTGCAGATGGTTAACTCGGGTAATCTATCGATGCCAGCCTCTCCTGTCCTTTTATGGCGCAGGCGACGGAGGAACAAACCATCGATTGGTTTTGACACCCCCAATTAGGGCGCGTGAGTTAGCGTACGAGGAGGTCCCGAACTTTTGTTCGTGGGCCTCCTCCTTAACGTTATCTTGACTAGGCCTTTTTTGCCTTTTATTTATTTCCTGATAAATTAAAACTCACAGGTCAACCAACATTCTCCCCCTTGATCCGTTAGTTTTAACTTCATTCGTCCATTCTCCATAGGAATAATACACCAAAATGAGGTGTTACGAAATCCAATGAAATACAGTTGAACCCGAACACTTATCACGTACCTGCCTATCTCGAAATGGATAACATTTTACTTGATGGGAGTTGTTTTTTTAGTGGCCCCTTTATTCCAGAATCACAAGGCTCCCAGTAATCACATGCCGACAACATTTTCACGAAAAATACTGGGTGGTAACCCTTTCATTGGCGGATCCCCAAGCATACGAGTCGTACTTATATGCTTAACCTCAATTGGATGGTCCTGGATTCTATGTTTCACAACATGATACTTAATGTCAATGTGCTTGGCAACAACACTTGGCTTGTTGTTAATCGTATAGAAGACTGCGGGTTCATTGTCGCGGTATAATACAAGTGGCTTCGAAATGATGTCTACCATTTAACCCCGGGAAGGAAATTGTTGAGTCATATAGCCCGCCCAATGGCCTCGAAACAACGCCCCCGAGCTCTACAAGGTTCCGTCGCCGCTGTGCAGGAGGACATGCGAGGCTACACAAACAATGTTTCCGCCTCCATGGCCAAGGCCTCCTCCTCGTCCGGGCACACCTCCACCAACCGCGGAGCCCCTGTTTACGACACCTCCTACAGTCGTGAGCCAAGGAACGACGCCTCCACCAGTCGCGCCGCCTCCTCGCCCACGGTGGTCCTCGACGACGACGACCTCTACGACTTTGACCGGGAGAGCCAAGGTGAGGATTAGGTTAGGGTTAGGGTTAGGATTTGAGTGAAATTATTTAATTTTAATTTTATTTTCATGTTCAATTTTTTTTTCGTTTGGGGGGCGCCGTTGTGGACGACACCAACCAAATGATTTTGTACCATTATCATGTGCTTACTATGAATATACCATCACATTATTTGCATGGCTACGTATTGATGTATATGGCCAAAATATTTAATATTTTGATGCCGAACTTATTTTTTACGGAAATAACTGTAGTGGTCATGTCCAATTCTCTCTTATGGGATGGAAAACAGCTTTAGATTTTTCTATCATACTAATTTCACACTGACGCGCAGCAAAGTGCGCCTATATCCTTCTAATGATTTTCTATGGCTAGATGTGGCCACACCCTTATTATTTATCATTTCACGGTTACAAAAACAAAATATATAGAAAATCTAATAATCTGGAACATAATCGTGGGTGGCTTCCGGGGTGTCCGTGGGGATGCTCGCGAAAAATATGGACTTACTCCCTCTGGCCCGAAATAGGATGCCCATCCCATAGTTTTTGGTGAGTCAAACTTTTAAAATTTTAAACAACTATATAGAAAAATATATCAACATGTAGAATTCCAAAACCACATGACACGCATATATCTTTCATGATAGTCTTAACTATATTGATTTGGCATTACAAATGTCGTCATTTGTTTTCTATATAGTTGGTCAAACTATAAAAGGTTTGGCTTTAAACGGAAACTACAGGGATCATGTTTTGGGAAAGAAGCAGTTTGTGTGAGTGTGCGTGTAAGTAATATCAGTCGACCAAATGGAACATTAGTTTGTCATGGCCCACGCCTCCATGCGACCGACAGGGAAAAGGCTGAAGGCTGCTCATAGGCAGGTGTGGACAACACTAGGCTCGTAGCATCATGGTCATATTCCAAAAACGAAAAAGCTCTCGTCCTTGCAAAGTTTTGGCCGTTGCGGCTTTGTTTTTACATGCCAGCTGAAATATGCTGGTGCGCCGGTCTGGTTCCATCTGCGTGCACGGACATCTCCTATCATCGCACGGGACGGGACACGCTTTTGTCGCTTCTTGCCTCCGCCACTGGGATTGGTAGACGTCCCGCTGACGCGGGCGCTTCCACTATGCAAGCTTTTTGGGCATCCGTGTGTTCTTGAAGAGTTCGAAAAAAAGTTGAAGTAAAATTTTACAGATACATATTCATATTCTACGTGATCACATAGTGGTTTCACGAGAAACCGGTCTATTTTGTTGTTATGGGAAAACAAATGCCTTTTAGTTGCTAAAATGGTTTGGATGTTCGTTTATGAGCTCGTTGCTTTGCCAGTTGGGCAGGATTTTGAATCCATCGCTCGATGGTGGATAAGTGAGAAGAAGAACTCCGTTGTTAATGTGTTGTGCACTGCTGCACTCTGGTCTATTTAAAAACTGCGTAACGATTTATGTTTTCAGCGAATTTGCTGGCCAGGTGTTCGGGACATGTGGCGAAGTATGATCGCCGAGCTCTAGCAGTGGAAGGTGCTAGCAAACGCCGACGTCTCGAGTCTGTTGGATCAATGTATTCCGAAGCTGAACAAAAAGAGCGGCGGGCTTTTGCGGATCGCCCGGCGCTGATCCCGCACTCCTGGAAGAACTCTGCTCCCTTCCCCGCTGCTGAAGACGCGCAGGAAGAGACCTGTCAGCGCCTGCTTGCCAAGTTCCTGTCGAAACGCTGAGTGACTCATCCTTTTGCTTGTTGTACTGTGATCGTTTTAGATGCGCCCTTTTTTCAGCTTTCTTAGGGCATCTCCAGTCGTCCCCCCAGAGCCCCCCCCCCCCCCCAAGCGGCGTTTTTGACCCAAAAAGCGCCGTTTTAGCGCCGACTTCCACCTGTCAGCCCCCCCAGGAGCTGAAAAAGCGCCGTTTTTGCGCCGGCGCACCCAAGCCAAACCCAGACCCTTGGGTTTGGCCTGGGGGGGCAAAATGCGCCGCTTTGCATGCAAAAAGCAATCTTTCTCCTACTTTTGCCCCACTTTGCATGCAAAGATGCCTCTCTCTCCTACTTTTGCCCCACTTTTCATGGAAAAGCCCCCCATTTTGGCTGGTTGGGTGGGCTACGACTGGTAAATGACCATGCCCCAGGTTTTGATTTTGCGCCGTTTGTACTATTTGTGTTGATTTTCTTGTGCTGGGGGGGTTGCAACGACTAGAGATGCCCTTAGTGTTTCTAAACTTGCCTCTGTTTGCTGGAGCTCGCGTACGGTTAATCCGGTCTGTAATGCTCAAAACCGCTGCTTTGATTTCAATGAAATCGGGGGAGCATCCCTTTTATTCTAAAAAACAAATGCCTTTTAGAGTTAAATTTTAGATTTTTACACAAGGCATAAAAACTGTCGATTTTTTCGTGAAACGAGTTTGTGAATACATAGGGTGTTAAAATCTATGCGCATATGCACCTGGGAGCCAAAACACCACTCCTCTTTGAATGATTCTAGTGAATACTCCCTCCGTATCAAAATATAAAATGTTTTAGTTTTTTCTAGAAAAAACGCATCTAGATATGTTTTAGTGTCTAGATTCACATGTATATTACACTAAAACATGTCTAGATACGTTTTGTGTAGGAAAATGTAAAACATCTTATATTTTGATACGAATGGAGTACTACACAGTCTAGATAGGATGCCTCTGAAAACATCGCACACATGTACCACGGTCCTGCAGGTACATTCACCATGCTTGTGTTGCCTAGCCCAGACCAAGAAACCTACGCGGCGCCGATATGGATACGGAAATACGAGATTTTGAAAATGCGCTAATATGGGGATGTGTTCTGATATTTTTTAAATCAACAAATAAAGTAGCTACAAACAGTAGAATGACAACAATACTATATTAAGGCGGAGGTGAAAGGACACGGATGTCGCCGAGGGAGGGGGGTGAATAGGCATTTAAAAATAATTACGGCTTGAATAAATGTGGAATAAAATTATCGTTTAATTTATCAAGCCAAAACCTAAACAAACTAGGTTCGCCTATATGCACCAACAATTATGCTAAACAATTTAAGCAACCATGTGATAGCAACATATGTACACTTAAAGTTCGATGGCTATCACAAAATAAATTGCATAACTAAATAGATCGGGTATATAAATAACCGAGACATGTGGAGACGATGATTTATCCCGAAGTTCACTTCCCAATGGTAGCTAATCTACGTTGGTGATATATGGAGTCACAATGACTCCAAACGTCCAATGGCTCACCTTATTCTCCTCGTGCATACACCAATGCGGAGTGCCACGATCCACTAGGGGACCTTTGAGGACGGTCACCGATCTCGTACAAGGTTTGGGAAATCTCCATAACGCAATTGGAGGCTCCCAACAACATCCCGCGAGCTACCAAAACTCCGAGATAGCAACAAGGCCTCAAAATCTTGCAAAGCTCCGAGGCAACAATGAACCGTCTAGGGCACTCCAAATACCCAAGAGGACAAGCTCAAGGGACCTTCAAGAACCAAAGAGTAACACACTTCTCAACCTTTCCCTCGAACGAATCCTCATAGAGAACTCAAACCGGTGCAACCTATGCAATGCCAAGAACACAAGATTTGCTCAAATCCTAAGAACCAAAGAGTAACAAACTTCTCAACCTTTCACTCGAACGAATCCTCGTAGAGAACTCAAACTGATGCAACCTATGCAATGCCAAGAACACAAGATTTGCTCAAATCCTTCACTCTCAAATCCCACCAAAGTAATAAATGCTATGGGGGAAGAAGAGAGGAAGAACCAGGAAGAACTCAACAAATGAATCTTCAAGATCTAGATCCCAAAGGCTTCCCCTCACTAAGAGGAGAGATGGATTGGTGGAAATGTAGATCTAGATCTCCTCTCTATTTCACTCTAATTGGAGATAAGAATCATGGAATAATAGAGAGAAAGTAAGCTCCAAAAGGTCAACAATGGTAGGGGAAAACTTGACTAAAAGGTGGGGAACCATTGGGGAAGAAGACCCCTTATATAGGCCCCCAAAATCACCCCGTTGGGCATTCTGCGCGTCCCCGGACTCCAGGGAGGCCACCTAACAGAGCCGCCCGGTCTAGGGGGCCTCAGCCCGGTCCAGGCCGGCCTCCCAGTTTCCAAAAAACCTTCTTCACTAAAAAAATCGATATCTTTTGCATCAGGACTCCATTTTTGATGATCTTGGGCTCGTTAAAATCGCGACAACGAGCACAACAAGATTATGCAAAAAAACATCATAGTAAATGGAGGATAAAACCAAATGATGAAACATTTGACCTCTCTATAAAGGAACAACCGGTAAAATCTCCAATGTCAAAAACGCAATAAGTTTTTCATGCAAAATCCGTTTTTGATGAACTCGAGCTTGTCTTGAAGAACATGACAACACATAAAACCACATATGGAGAAAATACAAATAAGAACCGAGAAAGATTATGCCAATTATTGAAAGGTTTGCGCTCTCTCCGGATGATGCGATCAAGCTGCTAATATGAGAGCCTCTCTTGATAGTACGGTTATCTATCCTATAAGCCGGTCTCCCAACTAATTCTATGAGACAGATAAAATAGAAAACCTATCAAGATCATACCTTTGCCTTGAGCATTTCACTTGAGCTAGATGATGAAGATCTTGAACTCCTCAAGATGGAACACCTTTCTTGATTTCCCTTTGCTCGGTGAAGGCACATAGATTGCTCCCCAATACGCCACTATGGGACTTCACTTGGACATTATCTCCAAAAGAGTGGCAAGCTTCAAACATGTGATCTCTTCTATATGCTTCCCTTGAACTTGCACTTCTCAAACCTGATGACGACCACAATTTGACGTCATCCACCATGGACTATATGAAATCTTCCTTTTGATTCAAGCCCATGGAAAGATACCTAACCCCACATAGATATACAACACACACATATAATGGGTTAGAACACAAAGCTATATGAACAATTACTTACCATAGCATGATCTCACATGGTACATATTATTGCTTTGTGAGTTGATCAATATAAACCATCGCTTAGCGCTTTACCTTGATCAATCTTGTATCGTTTCTCCTCTCTTCATAATAATGATGTCTTGAAGGTAAAGATGAATGTTCACACAATATTCTTCTTCAAGACATACTTGCAATATGCTCAACTCTGTCATGATCAAACTTGGGATATTCACATGAATAGAACCTTGGTCACCACTTGATCATCTTGAATCCAACACATGTACATCAAGCATTGCCTATGGACTCTACAAGTATAGCTTAATGCAACCATTAGTCCATAGTGATTGTCATCAATTACCAAAACCACACATGGGGGAACCATGATCTTTAAATCTTTCCATTTTGGTAATTGATGACAATCTCTTTTACGAGTGTTTATATAATGAATTTGAGTAACCATACAAATAAACAAGTAAGAATGCATGAGCATGAAAGGAAAATTCTTAAGAACAAATACAAAGCATAAAACCAAATTCCCTTAAACCCTCTAAACTTTCTCCCCCATTGGCATCCATTTCGAAAATGGGATCATAGAAATTTTAGATGGCCAATACAGTAAGGGTTCCTCCATAGGATGTGCACTTGTAATAATCAGAGTGTAATCAAATACACTTATCCAATGATGAATACTGGGAGGAAATCAAACTATACTGAGGATCCAAAGATTGAAAATAAGATGGTATACAAATCTCTAATATTCCCCTAAAGAGAAGCAAGCAATCAAAAAAGATCCAACAAACAAAATAAACAAGGCATATTATGGTTTGAGAAAATAAGTGTTTTTTAATAAAATAGAGGAGCTCCCCAATATTTGTGCATGGTTTAGAAATATTGCATTTTGAATGCAAAGTGCACAAAAATGGAATCATAACTACCCCAATGTTGTTCAAAACTCAAAGCAAGTGCAAAAGAGCATAAAAAAACAGGGCATATCACTTGGAGCAAGAGGTGGTTGAGCCATAAGAGAAGTTACCAATAAAAAGATGTAATTTAAGAAGAGGCTCAACCAATCATATATGTGTGTGAGACAAGACAAGGCATGAGAAAAGACTAATAACATGATGAAGCCTTAAGAATCATAATATTCTCAATATAATGATAGGCATATAGTCAAGAGTACGTGTATTTTCGACACACAAGAAAAGGTTTTCAAACCAATTGAAAATAGTTAGGACCACAAGCTTAAAAAGTTGTAAATAAAGAAGTAAGGCTTATGAAACCATAATAGAAATAAACTTACATGTTCATCAAAGAAAGCATGAGGGTCTAAAATCTTCAATAAATACGAGTGCAAAATATGTTTTTTGAAAATATGGCAAGCACTCATAAGTAAAATTCTTTTCGGAGCCACCAAAAAGTAAATAAGAATAAAATGATGGACGCAGAATCATTAGATACCAATAAGACATGTAATTCTTCTCATGTGTATAAGTTTATAAATAGACCACAATCATGATGATGTACATTGATGCATGTAAAATGCATACATCAACTTTGCATGTTATTACTTGTTTTTCCTACATATTAGCAACTTATATTCATGTTTTATAATGATTTGGGGGATTTTCTGAACAATCCCCCTTCTTTTGGTTCTAACCCTGTTTTTCCAGAAAACGTACTTTTTAGTGTTTCAGACTTTCCGGGAGCTTCGGGACTCCAAAAAGGGCAAGGCCAAAGAGCATGGTTCAGAATTTTCGAGACGAAGACCATGGGCCAAAGTAGAGGGACAAAAGGCCAATCAGGTGGAAAAGAGACCCTCCACGCGACCAG
>JAPCYS010002424.1:0-22674 GCA_028641055.1 Alopecurus myosuroides
ATCAAAACCCCAGGTTGAGATCATCAATGGCAAAGATGTCAAAGAAGAACCTGCTGGCCGGTAAGTAACCTTGTTCCTTATGCTTTTCCTGCTACCTTGTCTATGTTTGCTTCCATGTATCTCTAGCTTATTACATGCTGTTCTTGTAATATATGGTTATATTTTTTCATTGTATTGCATGCTATTATGTCCTGTTCTAGCTATGGTCATATTTTTTTCTTGTGCTTGTTAAGGTACCAGGAATAAGGACAAATAAAACATGATAGGATAGATAAATTGCCTAGAATGGGGTTGTTTATTAGTTCCTAATGAATTAATTGTACTCGATACCATGTTTCAAAGATTCAACTTACTTGTTTTTGTTGTCTTTCTTATCAATGCAATTCAACCAAATCAAACTCATGGTTACTTAATTTTATCTTTCAAAAAGAAGCACCTGCCACGGAATACGAGAAGATTAGGGTTCAACAAATGTTGAGGAACAATCGTATATTCCAGTCCCTTGGCATCGGTGCACTAGTATCCATGATTAGGAATTCAAACAATGCTGTTACTGAAGCTAGTGCAATTACAACCAATGATTCAACATTTGCCATAACTCAAGTCTCAAGCTCAGAGTACAGTCCTGAGGACGATGGAGTGATTGGTCAAGATGAAAGTGATGATACCGTAGTGAAGAAGCAAGTTAAGGTGGGTGTGGTGGTGGGAAGGGGGGGCTTAATTTGTGTGCTCTTTGTTTAATCTGTGCAAAGACTTTTCTTACTCATTATCTAATGCCATTGTCTTTGTTGTTTCTACGAGGGACCCAAGGTTTCTAGAAGGAAGAAGTGTGCTGTTAAGAAGATAAGCAGCAGAAGGACAAGCACACGGATACGCACACTTGATTCAACTCAATCTTCTGCAATGGCTCCTGGAAGGGTGGTGGCTCCAGATCTAGAAGGAACTAAAAGAATGCTAGCTGATATCCGACCAGATCAAGATGACAACTGTCTCTTAAAAAGGCAGAAGAAGGTGTTGGCTCCAACCAGCATGGAAGAAACCACACCACACCTGCATGTGGATGAAGATGTGGATGAAGGAAACACAGGGAACATGGATGGAGAAAGGACAATGCACAATGATGGTGGAAGCTTGCTATGCAACAATGTACAAGGCCCGCTGCATGTGGATGAAGGAAGCTCAGGGAACATGGATGGAGAAAGGGCTATGCAAGTCACTGAACAGAATCAACATACTTCTGGTGGAGGCAAGTCACTCCTATGCCATTCCTACATTTGGTTTGATGTATCCATCTGTAGAACATGCCACCTTAATAGTGTATTCTGTTAACCGATGGCATGCATGTATATATGACATTCTGCTATATTTACATTTTCAGATGAAACTGCTTTGGTTAAACACAAGAGAAGGGGAACAGGGCTAGAGCGGTTAACCAAGGGATTGGGTGAGAAGGTCACCATCCAAATTGCTCAAGGGATGAACCATCCAGAGAAGCCGATGCAGGCTGCATTGCTTGCATCAGAGTGTGGCTATATTGCAAGATCTATTCTGCCGGTGCTGCCTCACTTTAAGGAGTACAAGAAGGACCCCAACATTGTCAAGAACTTCATTGGGAAAGTTTCTGTAAGCTAACTGCTTTGAACCTGAATCTCATGTTCTTGCTATGGATACCCCTGGCAATATGATTATCTGACTGTCCCATTGCCTTGTTTCCTATTTTGGTAGGCCAATTTTCACATTGACGCTACTGAAGAGACTCTTGAGAAGACTTGCAAAGACATCTTGAAGAAAGTATCAAAGAATAGACGCCACTTGATCAAGAAGGATTTCTTCAACGACGTGGCAGCTAATGAAGTTAGCGCCAAGTCCCCGGTGGAAGGCTTGTCAGACAATGAATGGCAAAAGCTGGTAGAACTGTGGTCTACCCCGAAACACAAGGTATGTATGTTCACGCGCTATGAGTTTTGTTAATGCTTGCTGTGATGTATCTGCTGCTGTTCTTGATTGTACTTTGCTCATTTATTCTATTGTAGCAAACCTGTGAAAGTGCCAAGAAAAACAGAAGTAAAGTCAAGTTTCAGCAAAGGACAGGTTCTCGATGCTACGCTGCCCACATATATCAAACTGTGAGAAAACTCATGTTTTTCAATTGGCCTAAGAATATTTTGCCTTGAAAGCTTATAGTCTGCCTGCTGTCTTGATGGAAAATGTTTCAGAAGGAGGATCGCAAGGGCGAAACCTTGACTGCGGTAGACCTGTTTAAGGCTACACATAACAGCAAGAAAGAGGGTTTTTCCCAGGAAGTGCAGGCAGCTATAGTAAGTTACTTGTGCCCCATGAAAACTTATGTATTGTCTCTCCCAGGAATTGTTCAAGGCATACTTGATGTTAGATGATCTATTACATGTGTTCAAAACAGATAGGTTTAGATGGATTTTTTAGCAAGTATAGTTAATACAGTTCTGCACTATGCTTCTACATGACTGCTTGTGATCTTGGTTGGTGCCCAGCAATTCTCTCTAGCTTGTTACATGGTATTATTATGTTGCCTGTTATATGATATTTTCAGATGTGTTGCCTGTTATATGATATTTTCAGATGTGTTGCCTGCTAAGGTAGCTCCAATTTGCTATAACAGAATTTTAATATGTGTATGTATGTTGTGCATCTGTAATTGCAGAAGGACATGGAGAATATGTTGGATGATTCAGCACAAGAAGGCCAACAAAAGTCTGATGTCGCTGTTGTTGCTGATGTGCTTACCAAGAAATGCCCTTCAAGCACATTCCTCAAGAATGTTGGTCTTCAATCAAGCTCATCCAGGAAGTTCAGTAAATCAGATCCTGTTGTGGCTGCGCATGTCATTGAGCTAGAGGAGAAGCTGGAGAGGGAGCAAATCCAAAATGAAGCAATGCGGGCAGAGCTAGCTGAAATGAAGAAGAGGACCGAAGAAGCAGAAGTTGCACAAGCTGTACGTGACAAGGAGCATCTTCTGCTACAACAAAAGACGGACGAAACTCATGCGCAACTAGCTCACCTGATGGCGTTGTTTGGAAGCAAGGCTCTCTGATGGTAAGTTCCCCTGTGTGTTTGCTGGGTTCTTTCTCCTGTGAGCATCATGCATGTTCTGATTTTAAACTGTGAAGCTCTATGTTTGGCTGTGAAGCTATAGCTGAAATGATTCCAGTTTCAGTTCTTTTCTGTATTGCTCAATGCACTTTCTGTTCTGAAGCTCTATGTTTTCTGAAGTTTCTGTTCTGTTCCTTTTTTCAGGTCAGATAACAGGAAGTGGAAGATAGAAGTGGAGTTCAAGATAGAAGATACTAGAGTTTTTTGGAAGTAGAAGTGGAGTTCAAGATAGAAGATACTAGAGTTTCTATTCTGTTTTCTGTTTTACTTTTTTTCGTTGGTACCTGGTGGTATCAGTTTTGCCTTCAATGAGTTATGCCTCTAGATGATTTGAATGAACCTTGAATGTATGAATTCTGTGAGAATGTTGTGAACCTTGAATGTATGAATTCTGTGAGAATGATATGATTGAGTTCTGTGAGGATTTGCATTCTGGAATGAGTTGTAGTTCAAATTTACTGGAATTCAAATTTGTATGTGTGGATTTGAATTTGACCTATCTATATGCAATTGGGCTTAACAGTAAAAAGCCCATGGCATCAGCCCAACTACTAGTGGGCTGTATTCAATTATAAAAAAAAAATTCAATTTTAATGGACCAAAAGTAGTCAACAGCCAGGAAATACATTGGACCATAAATAGGCCAAGGCCCAGATTCAAAATGGATGGAAAAGGCCTAGGCCCATACGAAATTTCACATGAGCCTTTTAACCTGACAACAAATTAAAGGGAAAAAAAATTATTGGGCTAAAACATTGGGCTGGCCCATTTGGTGGAGCAGTATGGACTGGGCTGAATCTCTTCAATGACCTAGTCATTTGGTCATAATATTTGCCACGTAGGATTGGCCACGTAGGATGTGACGTGGCTATGGCAGGATATCACATGACCAAATCAGTTGGTCATAGGGTTATGACCCCTCTGATTGGGTCATAGAGTCTATGACAATTCCATCCAATTAGTCATTGACGATGAAATAAGACGCTCGGTATGTGACTTTCCATTTTTGGTCAAAAAGGGGTCATGAATCAACCTACGTGACCTTCTAGTGACAAAAATTGAGGTTCACGTATCAACATATTTCTTGTAGTGGGGCCGCGACGTAACGTTCCCTGCCGAGACAAAAATTTGGTCACTTTCTTTGCCGCGGCAGAGAATTAATTTTGGTTACTTTTGTATATTTTTTCTTCGTTTCTGTGCCGTATATTTATACGCTGCTACATATATATATCGTACACGTTCGTGAGTATATAAGATAACTTATCATACGATGGAGCATACAAGTATATACAATTTTGATAGTTATATATACATGCATGGGGATCATAATTAATTACCGGGACTAGAGCCCGTCTATTCGATTACACGAGGATCATCAGTAGGAGCAACTATTTACGAAAATAGTCCCTCAGTAAATAGTCCGTTATCGTTTATCATATCTTTCAGCAAAAATCCGCCAGCTCCTCCGTAATTCCTAGTAGGTGTTGCTCTAGTAGGAGACTATTCCGCATAGGCTCGACCTATATAAGAAAACGAGATCAATATGAATATCAAACATGATAACAAAAAAGTGAAGGTCATAAAATAAATTTGTGAATGTATTACTTACGTCGACTCTATAATCTTTGTGCTCAGAGATAACGTGCGAATGAACTCGCAAACGTAGTATCCACATAGATTCGTCCCCTGTGGCTGTTGTGAGCACTTTACGAGAATAGAATTATATCAAAATAATAATCTAACTTCACAATTGTATTGAACCTCGTAGTAAAGAGATTTGCGACCCTATCTTGTACACTTACTGATGCCCTCTTAAATGTCAGGTCCTTATAATTATTAGAATGACCCGTAATCTTAGTCTTGAACTTCTTCCAAACCCTTCCCGGCAAGGAAAATGAATGAATGAGTTATTCATTACTTGATATCTCAGGAAATCATGGAAAGAGACCGATTTAGCGCGAGGATGATTGAAATTACCTTCGGAGAATGTCTTGCATGCTTTGGAACTTTTTCATGTCCTTCATTAATGGGTCGTAGACTTCAACTATTCCCTTATCAATTTGAATGTCTAGCAGAATCCAGTGGTAGCTGCACAAGTAACTCAACAATTACACCTAACATCGAGTGAGCAAAATTGAATGGACACAAGAGAGTAATTAAGACCCTCACTCGAAGTTGTAAGGAAATAGTATGTGGGCAGCGAAGTGTTGCTCGTTTAGAAACCTTAGAATGTTTTCCGCCGTCTCGTCGGGCTTGGTCATTAGCATATGTAAATGTACTTTATCTGGGTCAATGAACCCACCACTAAAGATATTCCTACTTTTGCAGACCATGATGCATTCTGTATATAATAGAGTACGAAAGGATATATATAATGAGGATAATTAGTTAATTACATGCAAGGAACTTAACATAAATATCTGAACAACTTATATGTAGACAATGAATTCAACAACTTACGGACAATAGCAACTCATGGGAGATTTGTCGAGGGCGTCGAAATTGTACATCTGGAAGAGTTCGTCAAATTCGACATGGATCTCCTCGGGTCGGAAGTAGTACTCCCGTGGGACTTTCGCCATGATAAACGTTCTGTCGGCTATCATGTACCATTCATGCAAATTACGCATATATGTTGGCAGTTGCCGCAACCTCTCTTTGCTGACCAAAGGCTGTCCTTGAGCATATGTAGGATTAGGGGCTACAACAGCCTTGGGTAACTAGTCGTCTTCGGCACTTAGTAAGACTTGAACACTCACACCCATTTCGGCCGCCAACTTCGCACCTTCTTCCATATTTTGCCCTAGCAGCGGGGGAACGTTTTTGGATAACATATTGAGCGGTGGGATCGATTGTTCGGGCTGTTGTCCGAGCTCGGGAACGTCTGATCTTTTCCTGTTGCTTGCACTTTTCCTTGCACCGCCTCTACGTGGTTTTCTCGTTTTCACTTCGTTCTAAAGAGTGCGTGCATAGTTATCGGCCTTATGGTGCAATTCATATTGATATGGCGTGGTCATAAAATCAAGTGCATATTTTGTCTACTTCTCAAAGTATAGGGGGGACCTCGGGTTTCTTCTTTTGCAACTGCGTATCTTTATGGGTCTTTGCGAGCGCATCGTTTTCCTCGTCAGGACGATCGTAAGGTCGGATGGGAAGATTCAGATGAGGTACCTTTGGGAGGGGCGACAATTTTCGCTTTGGACTCCGTCGGGTAGAACTCATCGACGGTGCTTTTTGGCACTACTATGCTTCCGCTTATTAGTTTGCTCTTCCAGTGGAGGCGGCGGCGACGGAGATCGAGATGGACTTCGTGGAGTCGGTGTAGGTGATCTGCGACGACTCGGAGGCGGTATCGGGGCCGAGCTAGAGCATGGAAGCTTGATGTAGTTCTTGTCCCCATAGAATGATACCACCCACTACTTCTCCGAGTGTCCTCTCATTTTCAGATCCTGGGTGGTCAACCTCCATATCCTGAAACACCGGTACGACCTCATCCACCCCGACTTTAGCATAGCCAGCTGGGATCTCACGGCCATGTCTGAGTGCGTCAGGTGGACAAGGTAAAGCATATCCGACGGCCACCTTAATGAATATGTTCTTCATTGTTTGATGGAGCTCACAAGATATGTTATCTTTGATTCCATCCACGGGGTAGCCGGGACTGCCCTCTATCCTTTGTGCATCGCCAGCCGGGACGTCCGAGTCAACCACACTGCTTCTTTTCCGCTGAGGAGATGGGGCGGTGGTAATATCGAGGGCAGTATCTTGCAGGCGCGCTACTCAGGCAAGGAACTAGTTAACTCTTGAAATTTCGTCAATCTGTTGTTGCTGGTTGTCAAGTCTGGCAATCAACTGGTTGTACTTGTCTCCCTCCTTCTCCTCTTGTCGCTTCTTTGCTCTCGCTCCGGTTCTGTAAGTTTCTACGTCTTTGGAAAACGCAAGCCACCATGGTATCTTGCCAAGGCCTCGTGCTTGTCCTCCACGTTCGTCATTCCCGAGGACTAGTGTTAGCAAGTCTTTCTCTCTATCCGGACGGAATTGTAGCTTCCCCTCTTTAATATCTTTGACCACCTTAAGCCATTTGTCCCTGGGTACCCTAATCCCGTCACAGCAAATAAGGTCCCATGTTATTTCGTCATATGAACCCCCATGAGCAAGAAACCAATTTCTTGCCCTCAATTCCCATTCTTCGCGCATCCATTCAGGGGTGACCCCTTTATCAAGCAGCTCTTGCTCCTTTTTGTCCCACTTTGGAATGGCATTCTCGTAGCCCCCTGGCCCCAATTTATGGTGATATTTCTTCTTCTCACCATTTTTCTTGTTCTTTTGTGACAGGTACTTGGCATCTTGTGACTCCTTGTAGTCCTTAAATGTGTCCCAGTAATTCGCCTGCTTCGCTAGATGGCTTCGAATACCGGAGCAGTCTTTTTCTTCTTATAGTCTTGCCATAATCTTTTCTTCTACACCCGAAATATTTCGGCCATCTTCATAAGAGTCGACTCCTTGACTTTATCTCTCAATTTTGCAGTGTCGGCTTCATCCTCCAATTCCGGCATGGTGAAATGTGCCACTAGGTCAGTCCAAAGACCCTCTTTGTACCTTTCGGCGACATATTTACTATCGTTCGCCCCTTTGCGCTTATTCCACTCTCGAACGCTGATCGGGACGTGATCCCTAACCAGAACTCCGCATTGCTTTCTAAATAAATCGACAGCCTTCTTGGGTTCCTTCGGTTCACCCGTAGGAGATATGACCACAAATGTATAATGCGTAGTTGGGCCCTACTTTTTGGTCGGGCCTCATTTTGAAGATTTGCTCGATGTGGACGCCTAAGAGAAGAAACATTTGTCAATTTATTTATATACAACTCAAGTAATATATATGCATCTACTGATCTCCGAACTTCATATATATACCTCGCCGGATCCGGACTTTGTTAAGGTTCCATCGGCTTTTCCATCATCGGAGCTATCGCCTTCTACATCATCAGAGCCGTCGGCTTAATCCTCACTTTGCTCGACCTCTATTCCATCCCCGAAGGGGTTCAGATACAACGAAGGAGATTCGGGTCTCTAAGCATCATATCCTTGGGGGTCGCATATCATATCCTGAAGAAGTTCTTCCTGTTCTAGGTCTCTGCGCAATGACGGACTAGGTGGATCCATAGTTTCTGCAAAATAAACACAATATTATTTGAAAATGCATAGTATTATCTCTCTATCTCTATCAATATTTGAACATAGTGATTTTTTAAAAAACAACTAGCATAGTTATTCGGGTAAATGATATTGTTATGTCTTTAAAAAATTACGAGGTTGTCCGAAACAACTAACATGTTTGAACATAGCAATATTTTTTGTACACATTTTTTTGAACATAGCAACATTTTTTAACATTCTCAATATTATTTTGTATCTTTTTTTTTGAACATAGCAACATTTTTAAAGAGATTTGCATCTACTATTTTGGAACACAGCAATAAAATATTGTAATGATATTTTTTTTATTCTATTGCAGAGAAGGGATTGCTCACCTTCTGCGGCCGGGGCGCGGAGGTGGACGGCGGCGACTACCGGCGCGTGGAGGAGGCAAAGTCGGCGGCGGGGCGGAGAGGCCTCTGGCCGTGAACGCGCGTGGGGGGGGGGGGGGGGGGGCGATGGCCGCTACGGGGAGCGCTGGCGGCGGTGAGGCGGAGGCGATGGCCGCGATGGGGAGGAGCACGGCCGGCCGGGCACGGCGACGCGGAGGTTGCGGAGGAGCACACGTCGACGCATAGGTCGAGGAGGAGCACGGATGGGCTCAGGAGTGGCCGGAGCGTCGACAGTCAGTGGCAACGGCGAGGAGGACCGGCGGCGGCGACGGCGAAGAGGTCGGGCAGCCTGACGGCGTTGATCTGATTTTTGGCCTCCAGAATGTCACGGCCCGTGCTCCAGCGTGCGGTTAATATAGCCCCCCCTCCTCTTTAGTCCCGGATGGTGGCTCAACACGGGACGAAAGGTGTTTACAGTCATGGCCTTTTCCACGGGCCGGGACTAAAGGGGTGGGGCGGTTGTGAGAGGAACCACACGAACGATTTAGTCGTGGCTCGTGGTACGCGCCGCGACTAAAGGTCCCAAAAATTAGGTGCCAGCCTTGAACCGTGCAAAATTTTGGTAGTGTAATCTTCAATTTCAATTTGAATTTAAACTTTTTGCAAATACTTATGAATTTGAGAAAACTTTAAACATAAAAAAGTGTTTCTATTTGAATAAATATTCCAAATCTATTTTCCATTTTATAAAAAATTACTCTAAAAAACAATATTATAAACGGAAAACAAGGGCTAAATAAATCCGCAATATTATTTAATTTCAATCAAGATCGATACATATTAGGACTACGATCACAGACACTGCATCGCAATCTCATATCCTAGGCGAGCCTCGCGAGCGGCATACATGATGCGAAAATAGTCAAGGGAAAGTTGCCCCACCCAAATCTGAGGTCCTCTTCTCCATCTTCTTGCCTTTCTTCTTCTTCTTCTTCTTCTTCTTCTTCTTCTTCTTCTTCTTCTTCTTCTTCTCAAGACTTGTGCGAATAGTAAAATTGGCTAGATCATAGAGACTCGAAAAATTATGGCCAGTCGGGTCAAGTTGAAGGGCGATCTGGAGGTCGACGACGGACGGAATATGAATTCCGTAAGGCTCCAACATCCTATGATCGTTGTGGATTGCCACGCCACAGAATTTGATGGTTGTGTCCATCAAGAACTCGTGGAGGGCCTCAGGCACCCGATCAGCGTGGCAAATGTGGAACACCAACGTGTCGGTCGCCACGGAGAGTTGTAGGACGGCGGCATGCTGCATTTCGGCTGCGGCGTCGGTGAACTCGCAGTCAAGGCTAACGATATTCATCGATGCGGCGTCGAGGTAGCGCGTCCACACGTCGCGGATCCATCTCTCCATGATTGACGCACGGAGAGTGACCACGACCTTGAAGTTCATGTCGACAGCGCCGTCCTTGTAGTGATACTCCCGGCATCGAGTTGGGTCCTCGCGTAGCTCCATGGAGTGTGTCATCAATTTGAGAGAGGATTTGACAGAAGATTAGAGAGAGAGAGGAGAGGGATGGTGCATTTGAAAAATGGCACTATTAGCTCTCTTATATAGAGCTAGCAGGGGATGTGAGGGGCTGGCCGTGGCCATTATAGGCGCCGATGGCCATTATAGGCGCCGGCCATGTTTAAACTTCCCAAATCCATTAATTTTGATTGATCAACTTCCAAAATCAATTAAGAGTTCATCATTCCCCGTGTGATCAAAGACCAACGCGAAAGATCAAGGAGCTCGTTTGAACACATATTAGTCCCGGCGTGTATCTAGGATCGGGACTAAAGGGTGCTCGCGCTGGCCTATCTCTGCAGCGACCCTTTGATCCCAGTTGGTATCACCAACCGGGACCAGAGGTTAGATTCAAACCGGTAGAAGCCACGGCCGGCGCCCTGCATGATCGAACCGGTTCCAGAGCCCTGATTGGTACCGGTTCGTAACCAAAGCGGTACAAGCCACCCGGAAGTATGTGGGGTTTTCTACTAGTGTATATATGACTTTTTGCAACACAAGCTATAGTAGGGAATACAATGTTTTAGTGTAGTGATTGATTCTAAACTTGCGTCCAATGCATCATAGTCAAAGGAAATAGCAAGTTAGAAACACTACGAGATAGGTACAAGTTCCAAGCCACATGTATGAATAACTATATAGCTCATACAAAGTTGCCCTACAAAAAATGTGTTTAACTTTTTCGTCAGGTTGACAAAGAGACGCCTTGCATTTCATGGTCAGTTGCGTTTTTCAAGGTCACCATTTTTACGATAACACCTTTGCAAAGATATGGCACGAAGGTTCTAATTATCATAGGTAGCTTCACTTTTTTTAATTCTGCTTGTTGTGGTTAATTAGTATATATATATTTGAGAGTACTAAAGCTCTACAAATGGAGTTCACCTAGACATAATCTTGGACTTGTCAAAAAAATATGTACGTCATATCTTATGTTTTTTAGAAGATCGCGCTCTATCGATGCAAAGATATCTCGGCTATATCAAATATTTGACGAGATTGTCATACATTGTGATTATCCTTGACCAGCAAAAGGAGTATATAGCTCTTCGAGAATGTACCATTTTGCCGATTCCTACTATTTCTTTAATCGATAAAAATTATGACATAGATCTCGCGAATATATCTTTTGCAGCCAACGACAACACTATGATCACTTAAATTTGATTGATTTTTTAACAAATTAGTATTTGCAATTTGCAAGGGCCGATACCTTTTTATAAGAAATCATTGGTTTAGAACATTTTTTACTAGAACAATTTAGATCAGAGTCTGAGAAAACAAGCATTAACGAAATATCCAAGGTATCTGACCAAACTGACCAAAGAGTGAACAAAGTTGAAGAAAAGAACCATAAAATTCACCGCCAAATGCTTGATGTTGGCTATCACCGGACTACCGTCCAATTTCTCATGAACACACGATGATGGCCGAGCGTCAGCCGAAGTGGAACTTCCTTGTATTGTGTGCATGCGGGAAGAGAGTTCCAGGGCCTCATCGCGTACGCTCAATAAAGTGACTGTACCAACAACAACAAAACTCGACACATAGTCCAAACTTAGCAACGGTCCGCTTGTTCCCCATATCTCTTATTCCCCTAGACTTACTTTACCTCTTCTCTTCTTATGACTAGCTCATTTTTTTCCATTGCATACGTGTCTGAACCTCTTATTTTCATGATAGTTCCTCTTTTTTCTTTACTTGGCACACATTTAAACGCGTTTCAAAATCTTTGAACTTGTACAGCTGGACGCTACTGCTTGAAAGAAGATGAAGTGACATTATATACACACAACAACCGACATGTTGTTCATTGTTGGAACTTGGAAGTTCTTGGATTAGTACTTTGTTTTGCATTGACTTCATGTCCTTGTGAACATCTAAGATATGAACGTGAACAATAACTAATGTCACAAGATCTGTATATCTCCATATCGAGCTACTCGATTTGATATATCGAATATCAATGTATTCCATGAGTTGTGCCATATAACTGATACTAGCATAATTGTTGAAGTAATAGCAAGATCTGCTTTAGAAATAAGAAATTACTCAAACATATAACGACAATGGGCCCTTTTTGTCCATTCCATGGATAATAAGCATACATGTTTTTACATTTTTCGAAAAGGAGGTTGAAACCCCGACATATGCATTAAAAATATGCACACAATTTCTTTTATTATATTATTCAAGAAAGCCTAACAAAATAATATATCGATCAGACGATGTCACCTTCGTGGCGACATATGTCGCTACACCTATAGGCTTGATGTTGGGTGGCCATGATCGGGGCCATGTACCCTCACCTTGCAGCGATGCTCCGCCACGAGTCGGGAAAACAGACCTACCGAGCAGACCCTTAGCACGCAACTAATGTGCATGCTCCAGAAGTTGTCGTCGTCGTCGTCGATGCAGTGGATGCCACGTCGCTCCACCTCCCGACTTTTCATGCGTCGACTCCAAAATGATGTCCCCGTGAGGGGTAACGGCGCCGAGCATCGCCATCGTCTGATATGGAAGAACCAGATCTAGGGTTTCCCTTGGAATAGCCCGTGAGAGGAGACAACATATGCAATCATGATGTCTTCGTTAGGGCAAC
The DNA here is from genome assembly GCA_028641055.1 of Alopecurus myosuroides. Lineage (NCBI taxonomy): Eukaryota > Viridiplantae > Streptophyta > Magnoliopsida > Poales > Poaceae > Alopecurus > Alopecurus myosuroides. The sequence goes on from JAPCYS010002424.1 coordinate 12,832, forward strand.
GACGAAAATATACACTGCAATCGTCCGCAATGACCGGAATCGCCACCTTACCACAACGTGGCGCGCCGGAATGAGAGCCCAATACGCCGCCTCCAAGGCGTTGTGAGATAAGATTATGGTCAATCGAAGTAGCATCGAGCCATGCCTCTTGGCCGAGGCACCCCCACCATATATTCTCGCCACCGTATTGGGGATGCACGCGCGAGGAAAGGCTGGGCACGGATACGTCTTAAACGTATCTATAATTTGTGATGTTCCATGTTGTTTTCATGCCAATTGCTACATGTTTTCTATACATTTTACATCATTTTTATTGATTTTCTGAGACTAACCTATTAACAAGATGTCACATCGCCAGTTCATGTTTTCTCCTATTTTTGGTTTTAGAAAAGTTGTTTTAGAAATATTCTCGGAATTGGACGAAACAAAAACCTAGGACTTTAGAATTTTGTTACGTACACGGAGTCCGGAGGAGACCCTAAGGGGGAGGCCCTTGAGGCCCCCACACCATAGGGCCGCGCGGGTCCCCCTGGCCGCGCCACCCATTCGTCTGGCCCCCCTGGCCACCCACTGATGTTGCCCTTTCTCCTATATAAGCTCCCCCTCGGGAAAACCCTAAACAACCGAGCCTTTTTTCACCAAAAGTTCCATAGCCGTCGTCATCGTCAACCCTAGTTCGGGAGGGTTCTGAAGCTCTCCCCGGCACCCTGCCGGGAGGGGAATTCATCACCGGAGGGCTCTACATCACCAGGCCTGCCTCCGGAGTGATGCGTAAGTAGTTCATCCTTGGACTACGGGTCCATAGCAGTAGCTAGATGGTTGTCTTCTCCTCTTTATGCCTCATGTTTTGATCTTCTGAGCTGCCTAACATGATCAAGATCATCTTATTGTAATGCTACATGTTGTGTTTGCTGGGATGTGATGAATATTGAATGCTATGTCGAGCGATTATGAATCTATCATGTTCTTTCATGTTTATGTTATTTATGATCTCTCATGCTCTCCGTTACTAGTAGATGCTTTGGCCAAGTTGATGCTTGTAACTCCAAGAGGTTGCATTTATGCTAGATAGTGGGTTTATGCCTCCCTTTTATCCACACTCAAGTGACAGAAACATAAGGGAGAAAACAACGGTGTTTATATTGTTTACGTTACACACTTTACTTGATGCAATTGTATGTTGCTTGCAACTTAATACCCGAGGTTTGATTGCATTACGCTCTGAGGGTGGATTATTAGTCATAGATGAAGTTGGATAACGATCTATGAATTATATTGTAATGCCCGCATGAATCAGATAGTAATCACCATGTCATGCATATGCTTTACGGTACAGCCTTTATATCTGTCAATTGCCCAGCTGTAATTTGTTTACCCAGCATGTTAACTATCTTTTATGGAGAGACACCACTAGTGAACTGTGGACCCCGGTCCATTATTTTACAATGATAATACAACCAATGCCAACACTATTTTCTTTACTGCAATCACAGTTTTCCTTTCATTCATTGCCATAATTGTTCACTTTTCATTTACTGCAAACAAGTACTGTTTTTCACACTATACGTCTAATTCTTTGTTTTCAGCAAAACCGGTGAAATTGACCAACTCACTGCTTCGTTGGGGCAAAGTAACTTGGTTGTGTTGTGTAGATTCGATGTTGCTTCTGAACACCTAGTGCACCTTGCCAACATCAGTTGTCATCAATCTTCAGAAGTGATTTCTCTCTCTTACTGGTCGATCCAACACTGGTTTCTTTCTGAGGGAAAACTTGCTGCTATGCTCTTTATACCTTCCTCTTGGGGTCTCCCAACGAGCGTACAATCTACGCGCATGAGGCACCCATCTGAGACTCTGTAGAGGCTGCACCCTAGAGATGCGTCGGAGGAAGGGCCCACCATAGCCATCATCCCCGGTCTAGGCTTTGCCTCGCAGCGCTCTAGTGGCAGCGAGGAGATCAGAGACGTCGGCTAGGGGTCAGGGTTAGGAGCAGCTAGGGGTTAGCTGTTGAACGTACCGATTGAATGTGACATTGGTCAGTTATAGAGATGTAACACTGGAATCGGTTACCGTTAGAAATCGAAGAAACCCCAACAGATAGAGATCGAGGCATGACCCAAATTAAGATTTCAACATTATGGATGCGTGGATGGTGACAAAAGTAGGATCCATGAATGGGTGAATGGGCAAAAAATTTAGGATTAGCTAGGGAAAAAACAATATATAGTGAATTTCATCTTGTATTTTCTCTTTTAGATAGAAACATCAAGACATTATTGATCATAGAACATAAAAAAATGTTTCTCAAAACAATCTGGGGCGGAGTCAAAAGAATTGTTGAATAATTAGGCATAATTTCCATGATTAATTCCAGAATATGGATCATAACAATAGAAGCTATTAACATGTGAAACTCTAACATACTAGATGCAGTAGACAACATGAATAGCAGCAACACTATATGTCTAAACATGTTAACAATATACATGTTTACCCAGTCAACAGATACATGGCGCACATAGAAAATGTTTGCAGATGAAGCAGATATGTTCAGTGAAGCGATGTTGTTGACAACGATGTTGGCGATGATGGGCCGAATTAGACGACGCCTACAGAGACGATCCACGGCAGAAGGTTGTAGACGACCCGTTTTAGAAGCGACGAGCACCCTCTCAAAGCGCTTCCCCAAAACCTAATCCGCCCTCTCCGTACAGGATCACAAAGGCGACTAGTTCCAAAGACCCGCTCTCCCATTTTCTTGTGGATGCTGACGCTCGGGATGGAGTAGACTACGATGATGGTGCAAGGACCGAGGCGTGGCAACACCTAGATTGGTTTCGGTGTGTACAGCGCCCACGGCGCGTGCCTTTTATAGTGTGGTTCGAAAATCCCTAACGGGTGCGATGTGGGAAGCCCACGCCACACGTCTTATAATACAACAATTTTTTTAAACTTGATAGCATGGATAAAGGAACATAAAAGGATTTTTTGTTGAATGCTTTACTCTTGGAATTTAATGACATTGTCATAGAAGCTAGAAAAGTTTTTGCTCACTATAAAATGTTTGGCTTGCAATCAATCATACTTTAAAGACTTTAGATATTAATATAATTAAATATGCTGGTAAAACTTAATGTGAAAAAATTTAATATCCCTATCGCATTCAAACTTTTGGCAATGTCTGGGGCATTAGAGGAAAATTTTGGTTGGGTTGTTCGAGAGAATTATTTTGATGAAAATAGTAAAACAAAAAGAAAAGAGAAAGAGGATTCTAAACCTTGTGTGTGGAAAATATAATGCCTCTATGATGAGTTCAAGCACCTCAAATTTAATGATTCTATTGATAATACTTGATTCGTTCTTCATGCCTAGCTAAAAGGCATTCAAGAAAAGCACTTGTGGGAGGCAACCCACTTTGTTTTCTCTTTGTTTTCTTCTGTTTTCTTTTCTTTTATTTGTGTATTGCAAGTTTTTACCTCTGTAACAACTGCTCCTTATCATTTTTGTTTTGTTTTGTCCCAATAGTAACCTCTAATAGAGAGTTAGCATGGGAATTTGTTGTTTTCTGTCCAGATTTTTTGCGCTTAACAAAAGAAACTCGGTTTTCTTAGCCAGGACCCAAGAAATTTTTGATATTTTCTGTTCACCAGCCCCAGGTTGTTATCTAACTTTAATTAATTTCTCACTTTTTGATTTGAGCAATAGAAGGTTGTCGAAAAAATTCATCTTTACCTGCTGTTCTGTTTTGACAGATTTCTGCCAATATTTGCATTTGCCTCTTAATATTTTTCTTTTGAGATATTTTGGGGGGGGGGGGGGGGAGGGAGGGAGGGAGGGAGACTCTTAAAATAAGTTGTGACAGCATATAATGTCATAAATTGAGTGTTAGTCTTATGTTGAAACTAATCTAAGTGGATTTGTTATTTTGATGCACTAATGTTGCTAATGAAGATTGTGAGGAGTTTGAGGTGGAGGAAGTTTTCAAGTGTACGGAGAGAAGGATGATACGAGGAGATGAAGGATGCATAAAACCTCAATATTGGGGATGCCCATGTCACCCCAAGACATATCCAAGAAGTACAACCGTCAAAGCTTGCGGGTTCCCAAGGCATCCTCTTCTTCATCAACAAAAATATCAGGTTTCTTTCAAAACACTATTTTTTTTGCTTCACATGATATGTGTTATTCTTGGAGCATCATTTATTTTGCTTTCAGTTTTGTTTTGTTACTGTAATAAATGGTTTGATCCTAGCATATTTTAGTTTGGAGAGAGACACGCTCTGTTTTCATTGCCTAGAATACTCAAGTTTTCACGTTATTGTTTTCTGAGTGTTCAGTTATTGCTAGTACCGCGTTTACCTCTTGTTTTTCACTCGAATTTTGTTCACAGCTTGTTGGTTTGCTTCAGTTTTATATGATTATCTCTCTGGTCTTTGTTGATTATTTGCTTTCAGAGTTCTTTCAAATAGGTTGTTTGGTGTTGGAATAGAGTAAAATATTTCATGTTTATAGTGGTGCAATAGGAAGCTTATTTTGACAGTGGCTTAGATTTTGGCATGTCATGTTAGATGTTAATTTAATTGCGCGTTTAGTAGTATATGATGTATCACAACTAGTCTCAAATAGCTGAGAGTTCTTAATGCGTCATTGAAATTAAATCATGTGTTGTTTCCTCATAACGAAGCATGGTATTGTGGTATTCTACTTTGAATGATTTATCTGGATTGACTTTGCGCATTCTCACACCATGTTATGACTACATTCCAGTCACCTCAGCCTTTTTGATCATTTATTTTTTGACTTGTAATATCACTTCATGCTTTGATTAATAATGTTTCGTCGTTCCATGATTATGGCCGTTATTTCTCTCTTAGTTTGTCGCTCTCAGTCTCTTGCTAGCCTTCACCATGTACTAAGTATGAGCTCTACTCGTGCATCCAACTCCCCAAAACTAAAGTTTTCCAGTGTGTCCACCATACCTACATATATGTGGTATTTCACCGCCACTCCAAGAAAATTTCTTGTGTGCTACCTTTAAACCTTCAAAATTATTAAACCTGTTTTGTTTTCGTATTTTATCTCATGAGGAAGTAGTTTAAGATTTATCATGTCTTATGTCAAGCAAGGTTATTCTTCCTTCTTTCACCCGATGAGTATGTAATCTGTGCTCATCTAAATTTGCAGAGAGTTGGTGCCAAATAAGATGAACTGGCATAATATAAAAAGACACTTCCCCATGGATTGATGATTGTTGGTGGGCACCCGTGAATAAGGCTAGCCATGGTTTGTGTAAGATAAGGTGGGAATAAGTGCTAACCATAAGAAAAAGTGCTAATGGATACTTCTCTCAAAAATTTAAACACTTTGCTTGACATCGTTTATGATAAGGTTTTCATTACCATTCATTGACATAGACATATACCTCTATCAAAATTAATTTTCAATACCTCTTTTTTGTTAAATAAAAAGCACGAGCACATGACTAATCCCTGCTTCCCGCTGTGAAGGTCCTTTCTTTTACTTTTATGTTGAGTCTTCACCTTGTTACTTTATGCACCAGTTAAGAGAGCATAGTTGTCATTCTGAGTATAATGTGCATAGTTCTAGAATATATTATTGATTGATTCATGATTATGGTATTGCCTGCTCTCTTATTTGTATCTAGTCACTATTCGAACTTTAAAGACGGATACCACTTTATTATGTTTTTCCTTTTGATTGAAACAAACGTATCACTTTCAATGCATTATTGCTCAATGTCAATTATTTGTTTTACTTTTTATGCGTAACATAGTTGCTAAGTTTACATTAGTTCAAATAATACTTAGCATGCCTTTGTTTTAAAGTACTTTATCTCATCTTACAATTCTTTTACATAACATTGATTAAGATTGTGTTGGCTTCATGTAACCTTAAAAATTATTTTGTTATCACTTACCTACTCGAGGCTGAGCAGGAGTTAGCTTGGGGATACTGGTACATTGCAACTTATCTATAAATTTTTATGCTCCATGCTTGTTTTCTATCCAATGCATTTATGTTTTCCACATGTTTTAACATGTTTTCCTTCGTTTTCCGGATGTTTTCATACACTATCCTATTAACAAGATGCCCTAGGTCGGTTGTTGTTTTCTTTTGTTTTTGTATTTCAGAATAGTTCTTAAAGAAATATTCTCGGAATGGGCTGAAAATCCACGGAGATCAATTTTTACCCGGAACGAAACTAGGTCCAAAGGAGAGCCAGGAGGCCCCCAAAGGGGTGCCAGGCGCAGCCACACCCTAGGCCGCGTCTGGTGGGCCCCTTGGGCGCTCTGGACATCGCCTCTCGTCGCCTCTTCGCCTATAAATTGACCTTAACCCTAAAGACTCTGGGGATCGAGTTATTTTCCATGAAACATACAGAGAGGGGGGAATCGTCACCGGAGGCCTCTTCATCGACATGATTGCCTCCACGATGATGTGTGAGTAGTTCATCTCGGGACTACGGGTCCATAGCAGTAGCTAGTTTGTAGTTCTGTCCGTTATGCTTCCATGTTTAGTGTCTCGTGAGCTTCCTCACATGATCGAGACCGCCGTTATGTAATTGTGCATGTTGTGTTTACTGGATCCGATGACCCATGAGATTATAATTATTTTGTTCATGTCATACTCATATGTTTCACTTATATATTTAGGGAGTTTTACTGTTGTATTGCAATGCTCTCCGCTATTTATGATTACCTTGGCGACGTAGTTGTTTTCACCTCCAAGAGAGGGTTTATATGCTAGATAGTGGGTTCATGCCTCCCTTGTATCTGTGCTCGAGTGACAGAAATATTATGGGTGGGGGATGTGATGTTTCTACTAGGGAGAAAACAGCGGTGCTCTTGTATAAAGACGAGAACCATTGCTTGCATTATGTACTTTACTTAATGCAATTGTCTGTTGCACAAAAAGCAATTACTTCGTTGCTGCAACTTAATACAAGATATATTTGCTGGATAGCTTTCTTGAGGTGGACTTTTAGATATGGATACATGTTGGATAGCAGTCCATAGGCCTTGATGTAATGCCTACTATGTTAGAACCCGTGAATTACATCTCATCATAATATTATTGTTATACATTCACGATTTGTCGATTGCCCAGCTGTAATTTGTTCACCCAGTATATATGATTTCTTTGGAGAGACGCCACTAGTGAAACTATGGCCCCGAGTCCTATTTTCCTCATTAATACAACCTTCTTTCAAGCACTTTCATCATTGTTTCCTTGCAGCACCATTTTTACTTTTTTTAATTTTTATTACTCTATACGTTTAATTCTATAGTTTTCAGCAAGAAGAGAAGGCTGACAACCTTCTCGAAAAGTTGAGGACAAGAGAACGTTTGTGATTGGGTGCAAGTTCAAAGGTTGTTGACGCGCTAGACAACAATCAACCTTCTCCGAGTCTTCGAAGTCCTACTGATCGATAAACCTTTGTTCCACAATCAGGGGATATTTTCGCTAGACTATATCATACCTTCCTCTTGGGATAACCCAACGAGTGTGTGATCAACTCCGAGAGCATCAACCATACAATCAAAATTAATTGTTTAATAACCTAGTAATCTAACGAGTGTGTACTCTATAGTATGTCTATGACTATGTAAACGAGTTGTTGTTCAAAGGACAAACTTGGCAACTCATTAACTACAAATTACGCTCTATTAAGTTAGATATTTCGTAGAAAATGGATTATTTAGATTAAAACTATGAGACAATCATATTTAATTTTCAAATAATCCATATTTGGGGCTACTTCACAAACTATATCCTAACATGTTCTGGGTGTGAAGTTCGGAATCGAATATTCTTATCCGACTGATTCCCTTAAACCGGATATGTATTTCTTAAAATGGTTTCAGAATCAAATATGTTGTAAAGATCCTATCCGTTTGCATCTAGAGAGATACAAGATATCATCCATCGAAAAAATAAACAATATGAAGCTTAAAAAAATGGGAAGCATAAACGGGTTGTGGTTCCGTCCCTCAAAAATAAAATAAATATGTGTTGTGTTCTGACCGAGCGATTCCACGCATCGAAATCGCCCAAGCGGCAAGAAGGAGGAACCATGATGCCCGATCCTTGCCTTCTTTTCTTGGGGAATGAGCATCCTATATGATTTTGGCCCTGGCCAGCCGCTCTACAGAGCGCTGCAATCAAGATAGTAGCAGAACGGAGAAAAAAAATCCTTCGGCGACCGGTGGTAAGAACTTCTCACGTTGATACTCCGGTCCACATATGGTGTTGCGCGGCAAGGCTAGCCACTGCTATAGACATCACTGGAAAATTCCACTGGCCATCAATTGATCTTTTTCAAATTTCTAGAAAGATTTTGTAATTGCACGTTTTTTTGTTCATTTTATAGTCCTTATTCATATATAAACTTTTTTTCTTAGCACAGTAGTGAAGTAACAAAATTTGGATCTGAATTTCACCAGTCTCATTTTTACTTACGCGGACACACTCACACACTTTTCAACACTCTTTTATCGTTTGTGCTAGTAGTGGAGATACTATCATGGTAACTAGTTTAAAAATTGTTATTCTCCTCTCAGGTGTTAGTTGTATAATAAAAGGTTAGCCAATGCACCCTACTCCGTGTGAGAAGGACTAGACAAAATTCCATTTTAGCCCATTCTGGCATTTTCAGTTAAGAGAAGAATTATATCGAATGAACCTATCACAAATTTGGCAACATTTATTAAAATATAAAACAAGTTAGTCCAGACAAAATAGTATAGTCGATGCTGGAAGTGATCGCGGTGGGGGCTATCAATTCCGTATTTGAGGGCAGCTACAGCAAGGAGTAGAAATTCACAAACAAATTAAGGCCACATTGTGATCTTGACTCACCAGATGAACTCATTTGCCAAAGCCTGCTGTGCATGTGAGCTATTAATTAGGATGGAATGTGGCACTACGGGTTTCTGAGGGGACTAAAAGTTACTATGTCTACTAAGCAACAATCTTCATGATCCCGGCACCTCCTATTCCATAATGTTCTTCAAGCATTTTGTATCTATTCTTTCTTCTCTCACAGGGCTAGTAGCCTTTTTCCCTTTCTCATATGTTGTGAATTGAAATGATAACAACTAGGAGATGTAAGTAGAGATGATGTGATGTTATACACGAGTATTCCTCGATAAAGATAGAGCTTCAACTATATATATATATATATATATATATATATATATATATATATATATATATATATATATATATATATATTTCATATGCATAAACACGATGGGGCATAGATCAGTAAAGACGGTTGGCATGCTTCTACTAGTGCATAAGTGGCATCCAACAGTTCCGTTGACGGTTGTTGATTTGCATGTGGCCTTTATTAATTTGAAGTCTGCCAGAGAGTGTCTTTTGTTAAAAAAAAACTAGTACATAAGTAATGATATTGTAGTGTGCTCGACTGTAGATTGGGATACATATCTTCATTGCACATGCATGAATAGAAAATAAGGATCGTCCACCTTTTTTTTAATAGTCATATCGCCCCCCCCCCCCAACCTTTTATTAAGCAAGTGACAAAGTACAGATACAAAAGAACGCAAAATTAATTCAAGGGTCACTCAAAGTCGCTTAAAAAATAAGCCGGTGGAACATGAAAGCACAATAGCGAATACACCTGGGGTGAAGGCATCCAGTCTGGTCGAAGACAGGCCGAACGATCGTTATTAACCTCCGGCAAGAGAAAAAAACACATGTCGATCCAGCGCAAAACTTGTGGATAACCTCTAGAAATGCAAAGTTCAAACAAACTTGTTAGAAACTAACATATGACACTACTAAACCAAGTACACA
>JAPCYS010003957.1:0-22652 GCA_028641055.1 Alopecurus myosuroides
CATTTTTGGTGAAGGTAATACTATATTACTAGTCAAGTTATTGTCATTAGGTGTAAGTTGTCTGAGTACTTGTTAGCCAGCACTTTCACCAAGTCGTCACATAACCGCGGACAACACGACTTCTCGAGAAGATTTATCCCTGCAGGGTGTGCTCCAGTACCCGTACACACTCGAGCCACCAACTAAAACTCAGGTGGACTCGACACGACCCGAACCATCTCTACAGCCTGTCCTAGGAGCCACGGAGCTATAAGGTCCCAGCCACGCAGCCGAATACTCAGCGCAAGTGTGCAAAACTCCCGCAGGACGCAACACCCCGGCAATACAGGCCTCGCCCTATATGTGTGCGTCATCAACATCATCAATATCAACCATGGGAGCGACCCATTCATGCGTATGAGCCAAATGGAACACCCGAACTAAGTGTGGCTCTTCGGACAAACTGCGGTCAAAGTCGAGGGGGGTTCCATACGACCACCCGGATGCGGTGAGCACGCTCATCATGGATCAGAGGACAAGACCCTTTTCCTAATTAGAGTCGACACTAGCAGGCTTCAAAACCCTAACCCGGGCCTCCTGCCGGTGCCTTATCATCAAATTATTATTACCCCAAACATTAACATGATATTGATTATAACAAGCCCATCTATCAAACTAAACAGGTGAAAAAAACAACAAGACTCGAGCACAAACAAACCTAAGCATGATACTACGACACATGCTAACAAACAACAAGGTTGTAGGTGTGGGGGTGAGGCTATATTCATGGCTGCAGGATGACATGTGATAGGATCGGAACACAAGCAACGAATCATAAGGCTAGCAGATTAGACAACGGAAAGAATCGGTAACAAGTGAGGAAAGGCAACATAGATAGCAAGTGAGTATACTTGCCTGGAATCCAGCAAGTAGAGGTACATCCGAAGAACTTGTCGGTGCTCATCATCTCAACGTCCTATCCGCGAAGAAGCAACAAACTAGAACAAACACCGGATGCAACAATTACTACTACGGCAAAAGATCCAGCATGATCCTATTTTATATGCATGATATGCGGGATGCAACGCAAAAGTACAACTTAGACAATTTAATCGGACCCGGAGTCCGGACAATAATTTTAGGTTCAAGTTGTTTATCTAACCATCATATTAAATGTTGATTAACATGCAAAACAGTAAGTAGGTGAGCTAAACAATATTAAATGGAATATGGCAATATTTAGTTAATACCCAACACATTCCATATGTTGTTATTTAGTTGACATGCATAACACAGGCTAAAATGCACAATACAAGATGCAAACATGAGCATGGATGGCATATTCATATTCCTTGCACTTTTCTGGTTGGAAAACATATTTTACACATTAAATTTGAATTTAATTTGAATTAGTTATGATTTATGCAATTTTAAATGAATTAAATAAAGTACAGAATATATTATAATTTTTTAATTATTCAAAACATTAAACAAATTGCATATTTGAAAAGATTAGGAAATTTTGAATGGAAAACATATTTTAATTATTAAATTTGGATTTAATATGATAAAGATATTTACATTTGAAATTTAAGGACTATTCTGTAATTTTCTGAAACTTTAAAAGACTCTAGGGGCCTGCTAGCAATTTTTAAAATTTTGGAAATTTATTACAGCGCGTGTACTGACCCAGAGCCGCTGACAGACGGGTCCAGGCGACACGTGGCGCTGACTGGGCTGGCTGGAGGCTGAGGTGGCCACGGGGTCACTGACGAGCGGGGCCCAGCTGTCAGCGCGGAAAAACGAGAAAAAGGGCAGGCTTTGCCTCCCCGGGGGTTCGAACCTGGGTCTATGGGGGTGCGGATATGGGCCTTAGCCACTGGGCTAGATGCGCTCTTGTGAAGATACTTGGATCTGAATCGTAATGAAGTGTATCTGCGCAGATTGATTCTGACGAAACTGAAGGACAGGTCCCTATACTGCACTGGACTGTGACAGACAGAGGCGGATGTTGGCGATCTCAGGCGAACCGGGGACGGCGTGTCAGACCCCGGACCCAGAGATATACATACTGTTATGTGCTCCTAGCCATGGACTCACAAGGGCTTCAGGGTTACCAGCCCCGGCCGCAACAAACAACGGCAGGCAGACCGGATTCATCGACACGTAGTCCGGATCCCCGGTCTACTACTCCTTGTATCCATGCTAGTCATAACCAACTATGCATACCCAAGCGTCCACGAGTCGGATGAAACTGAAGGAACGGGACCAAAGTTATACAGGGCTGCTATGTGTCCAGAAAGTGCAACAACAATCGAGGGTTACTGGGGTTACCTCGCCCCAGGCCGATCATATCGACAGGCGGGCTCGGACATGGATCATCGGCTCCACAACCCATCGACTGCGACAACTATGCAGGCATAGCCAAAACTGTATAACAATGAGCTCGAAACCAACAACCGATCAAAGCAACACTCTAGACATGAAGTTGTATTAAACAGGTGTTACTAGAGTATAGCTTACAAGCAGAGGTCACACGACCCAACATTACATCAGACAACGGAAGGCAAATTATGTTGCTAATCAACAAGAACCAAAAAGGCCTAAGAGGCCGCAACATAAGGCGACGTCCCAGCCCATAGATTCCAGGCTGCTACCTGGGAACCCCAAACTACTCGTCGATGTCCACGTTGGTTCACCACTGAAGTGAGGAACTCCACCTGAACCAAGTTGAAGCAAACATGAGTACGGGAGGTACTCAACAAGACTTAGTTAACCTATTATATATCTGCTTCTTTTAGAAAGAGTTATGAAGGTTGTTTTGCGTAAAGCCATCTTTGTTTTCCAAGTTGAGGGAGGAATAGCACGTCTCATGGAATATTTTGAAAACAGATGAGAGAGCTACTCAACTACTAAAACCATCATCTTTTTAAACCACCAACTCATATCAGCACCTCGTGCTTCAAAGATCACCTCCTCAAGTTGTTCCGGTAACTCAATCTACAAGGTAACCCCTCTCGGCATCTCCGAGGAGGCATCCTTCTTTCGTTATCAACAAGTTTTAGTCATTCCGTTCAAGTTATCTATGATCACAGAATCCGTCACCAAGTCGTCCTTAACCGCGGACACGGCTTTTCGAAAAGATTTAACCCTGCAGGGGTGTACAACTTTAACCACACGTACCAACCAACTCTTATTGCCACATGATTAGCACTATTCCGGGAAGTGCCGGCAGATGGAGGTTGACCACGACCTTTCCCTTGCTTCGCCTATTCCATGAGTCGCTCCGAGTAGAGATGGACCGCCAATAGGGAGTGGCCATCTCCTGCCGGGTCTCTATCGTTGTGAGCGGTGCTTCAACTACTGTCTCGCCACAGGCTGTTGCACCGCCACGTCCTAGTTTTGCAAACGTTTTTAATATCCCCGCGAATCCAAATGGAAAGCCCGAACTAGGCAACTCATGGAACAAACTAGGCAAGTTGAGACCGAGGGGAATCCAATCCCTCGTGTGGCTGCACGCTCAGTCTTGGCTCAAAGACGAGAACTCGCTCCTAGGGGCATGAACGAGACAACCACCACAGACCCTCTGTGGTCTCGTCATCCACACCTTTAAATCATGTTAATCAAACATCTCTTTAACTCACCACTACTTCCTGCCATACTAGATTATTTCGTAACTCTGATTCATCAACCGGATGGAGCAGAGATAACAAGCATGTATGACTAAGCATGGCATATTTGAGGCTCTGGCGATACCCACAAACAAACCCTATGTCTGCTAGGAGCATTGAATCATGATATCTGGGTTATGCAAATAAATAGGATAACTCTATCTATTGACTCAAGATACATTGGAATCGAATGCATTTGTACGAGAATGAAAAGTCTTTCGAAATCATATATGGGCAGATAAGAGGTTATGCTTGCCTTGCTTCAAGAAAACCAGAGAGAGTCTTCGGGAATAAGTGCTTGACTTGTCGGTTAGGATCAAGTATTCGCCATTGGGGTTGCTGGCCTTCACTTCGGAGTCGCGTTCTACCGAGGGGGAACAACACCAAAAAGAAGAACAACAATCAAACATGGCATCGATGCAATGCGCAATATGTATGCATGAGAAATTTAATGCATTGAAATAAAGCCCTAGACATGTTCGTTGGGTTGCTAGGGTTCGTATGGCAATTGTGCAATTTTACTGAAATTAACCCAAAATAGACCCCGGAGGGGGTTTCGGGCGATCGTAGAAGTGAGTACAATTTTTATTGTTCAGATGGGTTTGAAAACATCATGAATAGGTTGCATTTGTCATTTTGAGCAAAAGGTATAACTTTTAATTTTCTATTTTTATTGAATAAAAACTTATTTTTCTATTTTTAAATGAATTAAACAAATTCAAATAATGATGAAAAATCAACTTTCTCAAACATGTTTGAAAATGGTATTTTTGGAAAGAGCATATTTTTCTGAGCATTTCTATACCTTACTTTTATTTTTCTGAGTTATAAAACATAAGTTATTACATTATTAGGAATAATCATTTTCTGGAATTTAAAAGTAGAGATGCTATGACATCAGCATGACGCCAAGATGACGTCACCACTCCTGGATCCTCACAGAAGAACTCCAATCGGAGAATCTCGTGCGCGATTCAGAAATTAAGCTATACCGCGACCTAGAGGAGATCGTGGGGAGTCTAACAGGCGGCGTGGGTGACCAAATGGTTGCCGGGAACCTCGCCGGCGACGAGGCGGAGCGATGGCCGGCGGTGACCTTCGGCGCCACGGCTAACCAGAAGGGTAGGGCGAAGGGGAGGGGTCCCAGAGGACCCTCTGCTCACCAGGAAGTCGGAGGGTTGGTCGGGGAAGCACGGAGGTCCGGCAATCAACGCGGCGAGGAGAATCGACGGCGGACGGCGGCCGGATTGCGGGAAGAAATTCGTCGGCCCAAGGCCTTCCCGGGATGCGTGACTCCAGAGGGACGATGAAGGGGTCATGGCGCTTCTCCAGGTCACCTCGGAGGAGCTCGGTGCGGTCAAAAATGGCGGCGCCATGGAGGTTAACCGGAGCTAGGGTTTGGTTTTCTTCCGGACGCGGTACAGAGAGAGGGAGCTCTAGGGGGAGAAGAGGAGAAGGAAGGAACGGCAACCTCGGGCCTCATCCACTCGAGGAGGGTCAAGCAGGACGTGGTCGTGCGAGGCGGCAAGGAGGACACGCAGGCCTGCCTGCTGGAGGTAAAGACAAACAAGACTTTCCACATAACCCCCTAGGTTTCGAAAATCTACAAAGGAGCCCTTTTCTTTAGAAAACAAACATAAACCCATGTTTTCAGGGCCTTTTTGCAAGAACAAAATTTGGCAAAAATAATATTTGAAAACCTTATCAAATTTTCAACCCTGCCATGTTTTGTTTTGGTGTATTTGAATTATTTTTCAGAACAAAATTTTGGAACCCAAATTAAGTACTTTTTGTGGGATATTCTCAAACCATTTAAATTCATAATTTAAATTGGTTAAAACATGATTTGAATTTCTGTTTCATGCATGTATGAACACAACACCACACACCCTATTTTAGAAAAACAGGGATGTTACAAATCTACCCCCCTTACAAGAATCTCGTCCCGAGATTCTCGAAGGAGAAGAAAGAAGGAACACCGGTTTTGAAAGATCTTCTCGAACCTTACGGTTCTCTTCTTGAAGAGGTTGATCCGTAGCATCTTGAAGTATTGAATGGATACACCTTAGGTAAGAGGGAAACTCTTAGGAAATGATCTTCACGAAGATCGAGTATCTCATGGCTAACTCATGACAAGAATGTCCGTAAAGAACTGTTGAGTTAACGTGCATGAAACACATCAAGATAACGGAGGGAACTGAGAGAGGGTTTCAAGTTTGCGGACGAATGGTCTTGAAAGGATTTAGAGTATGAGCTCTACACAAACCCTTAAATCCTTTTGGAAAAGATAGGTTGAACAACTGATGGCACCGAGGTTTCTTCAAACAGAAAACCAAGATGGAAAGGATGGTCTTGGATACCAAAACATAATATCCACGGACGAGGGAAAACACAGAAACCACTGTAGTCCGTCCGTCAGAGAAATTTTTGATACAGAATCATGTTCACTCTTCGGAGTGGACAAGGGAAGTAATGGGGCTTTCAACCATTCCATAACAGCTTTCTTGAAATCTTTGTCGAAGATCATGAGGTTACTTCACAACAGAAGATGAGTAACCAAAGGATGTTGGAACACCGTAATGAAGGAGGTATTCTTGGTCACACCATAAGAATGGATAACCAACGAGGATTGAAACACCAGAAGGAATAGGGAATCTCTTTCCTATTTTGGGTTGGACGTAGCAATACATCTACCACATAGTTTAAGATCCCACGGTTGAAGTGACTGACAAATTCACACAATGTGTGAGAAAAACAGAACTTCAGGTACCAACAAGTTGAAATAGGGAACTGATCAAGGGCGGTTACAAAACACCACGAGATGATTCTCCTTGGGAACTTGTTTCCATTGAAAGGAAGGTTTGGAGGATTGACAAGGAGACATTGGAAGAATCAACTTCCAGGTTCTCCTGGAGGTTCTTGATACCAATATCAAGCTTATGCAAGCCTTCTACAGGTAATCAAGTGAATGTAGATCTCCGGTTTGGAAGGAGGGGAAGAGGAAACTTGTTAGAATGAACCACACAAGAATTCTCACGGGGAGTGGTTGTCATTACGGATTTAAAGGATTACAAATTTAGGCCCTCCGGCTAGTTGTGCCAACCACAACATCAACCATGCCGGATTTTCAAATGAACCTAATTTAATATCCTTAAGAAAACACCAACCATCGTTGCTGCTTGAGATTCAGCTCTGGTTAGTGAGTTGATAACTCAGACTCGGTATGTTTGATCAGCGGGATTGCACCGGTTACCAACGAGATACATATGCTGGATTCTCAAGATATGGACTATGATGCCAAGCTCAAGAAGATGAGCAGGATTATGGAACCCATGTATTAGCAACTTGTGGAAGACGGTTGCACCTACATGACTTACTTACAAAGAACACATCGGAGTCCTGGTTGGGAAGATGATAACAAAGATAACGAAGTTCTTAAACTTCTTCTCTTTTACGAAAAATCAATCAGTGGCTTAATGTGGATGGAAACTTCTTACAGTAGACGGAGGTAACAACCAACCATCTTAAGAATAGTCCACACATGCATGACCGACTTGGGATTATTCCCGAAGGAACAAGAAAACTCTACTCGGATCCACGGCGACAACATTCACCAGGAGCACATGGACCGGAGTAAGTCACTTCGAACATCGAGAGCACAACTTCGTGATAACACAAAGATGGTTCTCAAAAGTTTCCAACATTAATGCCAGGTGTTCAAAATGAACCTCTTGCAACTTGGAGAAACATGAATGTCATCGATGGGCTCGAAAACACACTTATCAAAACACTCCAAGAAGAGGGATTCATATGCTATATGAACAAGGCGAAATATTGGTCTGCCAAAGGACATAAAGATGTACCTAGGAGAAATACCATGAGTGGGATCACCATCAAGGTAGTCCTTGGATCTTTTCTCGATTTGCCGATAGCCCAAATCAAACCAAGGTTGGAATGATAGCATGTCCACAGAGGAGATACTACCCTTCTTCAACATGAGGAAAACTAGACATCCCTTAACGAGGGATCAAGTTAGGCGGAGCTTTTGCCTTTCAACTCTCCAAGTTGTTGTTTAAGCTCAACCAACAAGTCCGGGATATCCAGCAGAGTTCCTTGGAGAAAGGAGTAGTTCAAACTACTCCTGGTTTAGACATCACGGTCAGGTAAAACCTGGTGATACTTCCAGAAAGAAAACCAGAACATCACAACCTACCGGTATGTCTCAGGACTTGGAAAGGAGTCTTGCTTTTCAAAGCAACCTATATGAACATGAGAGCTTGGCATGAACCTAACTCTCTGACCGAGGATATGCACCGGAATGGACGGGTTTGGTAACGCAGTCAACTTCAAAAAGAGGCTGGGTGACCAGTAGTGCTAAGAAGGATACAGATGTTTCTTAGACTTTTCAAAGCAATAAGAATTGCTGGGAACATCTGGTACACACATCAATGCACTGATCCATCATAACCAAGCATTCAAACTTGGAGGAAGGGGGAGTGAATACGGTAAGAGCATCATTTCATCAATAAGGCCATGAAACTTAACACAACCTCTTGATATATAAGAGTGTGATACTCGAAGGTGGAACAGAACAGAAGCTAATGAAACTTCTTTAATCTGTGGATTACAAAACTTTGACCTGGTCCTAGAGATGAACGAGGTGCTGGAGTTTGTTTCTCCTGACATTCCAAGGTGGAATGTTCTGACGGAGAACAATAGCAAATGCATTGGAAGAATCCAACACACATACGCAACTTGGTGTCCAAAACAACGGACGAAGTTTGGAAGCAACTAAGAAATAAGAACGTGCTCGGGGGAATCCTGAGATCACGTTTGAAAGCACAGGGTAATACTCATTTGTAAAACCCATGCAAAAGAGTTGGTATAACTGAAATAAGAACGAAGATGTGGAATTCAGGATGACCACTCTTGCGGTGATCCCTTTTGGTTCCAGTAGAGAGCCTATGGCTATGAGAGTTGGAATTTTCTAGCTATCCTGAGGTAGAAGATGTTCCTCGGGGTTCAACGAAACAGAACTTGGGTTAAAGGTCAGCATCCTGTACTGATAGCGTGAGCGTTACATGGTTATGAAACCACATGACTCAACTCACCGCAATTCAGCACATTCCGGGACCTTCGGTTCAAGTTCAAGGTTAAAAACACAGAGAAAGGAGGAACTACTATCTTAGTGACTTCAAGGACACTACGAGTAGCAATTACGAAGTATCTTTCAAAGAACAACGATAGCTCCGGAAGAACTTGAGCAGAGGATAACAGATATATTCGAGATGAAAAGGAAATCTCGAGGTTCAGGATTTAGAACTTTGAAACATGTAAGAATGTGGAATCCACACAACTTCGAGAGATTATGAATGGAAGGAAATCTCCCAGTTTAAGAGGTAACGGAGGATGGAACTCACACGACTCTAGAAACTTTAACACTAGGTCAACTTGGGTAAAAAAACGTCCTTGCCAGAGAAGGCACCTAGGTTTTGAATGACTAGAAGGGATAGCAAAACCTTTTCAAATCAAAACAGGTAAGGTGACCCAGAATTAGAGCGATACCAGGTAAGGAATAAAAAGAATCCTAAGAAGGTTTTCACAACTCATTTGAGGTTTCAAAGTAGTTTTCACAAACTCTAGACTCGACATCGACCAAGCAGTAAGGTTTTCCTACAGGCAGTCCTGCTCTGATACCATGACTTGTCAGACCCCGGACCCAGAGATATACATACTGTTATGTGCTCCTAGCCATGGACTCACAAGGGCTTCAGGGTTACCAGCCCCGGCCGCAACAAACAACGGCAGGCAGACCGGATTCATCGGCACGTAGTCCGGATCCCCGGTCTACTACTCCTTGTATCCATGCTAGTCATAACCAACTATGCATACCCAAGCGTCCACGAGTCGGATGAAACTGAAGGAACGGGACCAAAGTTATACAGGGCTGCTATGTGTCCAGAAAGTGCAACAACAATCGAGGGTTACTGGGGTTACCTCGCCCCAGGCCGATCATATCGACAGGCGGGCTCGGACATGGATCATCGGCTCCACAACCCCTCGACTGCGACAACTATGCAGGCATAGCCAAAACTGTATAACAATGAGCTCGAAACCAACAACCGATCAAAGCAACACTCTAGACATGAAGTTGTATTAAACAGGTGTTACTAGAGTATAGCTTACAAGCAGAGGTCACACGACCCAACATTACATCAGACAACGGAAGGCAAATTATGTTGCTAATCAACAAGAACCAAAAAGGCCTAAGAGGCCGCAACATAAGGCGACGTCCCAGCCCATAGATTCCAGGCTGCTACCTGGGAACCCCAAACTACTCGTCGATGTCCACGTTGGTTCACCACTGAAGTGAGGAACTCCACCTGAACCAAGTTGAAGCAAACATGAGTACGGGAGGTACTCAACAAGACTTAGTTAACCTATTATATATCTGCTTCTTTTAGAAAGAGTTATGAAGGTTGTTTTGCGTAAAGCCATCTTTGTTTTCCAAGTTGAGGGAGGAATAGCACGTCTCATGGAATATTTTGAAAACAGATGAGAGAGCTACTCAACTACTGAAACCATCATCTTTTTAAACCACCAACTCATATCAGCACCTCGTGCTTCAAAGATCACCTCCTCAAGTTGTTCCGGTAACTCAATCTACAAGGTAACCCCTCTCGGCATCTCCGAGGAGGCATCCTTCTTTCGTTATCAACAAGTTTTAGTCATTCCGTTCAAGTTATCTATGATCACAGAATCCGTCACCAAGTCGTCCTTAACCGCGGACACGGCTTTTCGAAAAGATTTAACCCTGCAGGGGTGTACAACTTTAACCACACGTACCAACCAACTCTTAATGCCACATGATTAGCACTATTCCGGGAAGTGCCGGCAGATGGAGGTTGACCACGACCTTTCCCTTGCTTCGCCTATTCCATGAGTCGCTCCGAGTAGAGATGGACCGCCAATAGGGAGTGGCCATCTCCTGCCGGGTCTCTATCTTTGTGAGCGGTGCTTCAACTACTGTCTCGCCACAGGCTGTTGCACCGCCACGTCCTAGTTTTGCAAACGTTTTTAATATCCCCGAGAATCCAAATGGAAAGCCCGAACTAGGCAACTCATGGAACAAACTAGGCAAGTTGAGACCGAGGGGAATCCAATCCCTCGTGTGGCTGCACGCTCAATCTTGGCTCGAAGACGAGAACTCGCTCCTAGGGGCATGAACGAGACAACCACCACAGACCCTCTGTGGTCTCGTCATCCACACCTTTAAATCATGTTAATCAAACATCTCTTTAACTCACCACTACTTCCTGCCATACTAGATTATTTCGTAACTCTGATTCATCAACCGGATGGAGCAGAGATAACAGGCATGTATGACTAAGCATGGCATATTTGAGGCTCTGGCGATACCCACAAACAAACCCTATGTCTGCTAGGAGCATTGAATCATGATATCTGGGTTATGCAAATAAATAGGATAACTCTATCTATTGACTCAAGATACATTGGAATCGAATGCATTTGTACGAGAATGAAAAGTCTTTCGAAATCATATATGGGCAGATAAGAGGTTATGCTTGCCTTGCTTCAAGAAAACCAGACAGAGTCTTCGGGAATAAGTGCTTGACTTGTCGGTTAGGATCAAGTATTCGCCATTGGGGTTGCTGGCCTTCACTTCGGAGTCGCGTTCTACCGAGGGGGAACAACACCAAAAAGAAGAACAACAATCAAACATGGCATCGATGCAATGCGCAATATGTATGCATGAGCAAGTTAATGCATTGAAATAAAGCCCTAGACATGTTCGTTGGGTTGCTAGGGTTCGTATGGCAATTGTGCAATTTTACTGAAATTAACCCGGAATAGACCCCGGAGGGGGTTTCGGGCGATCGTAGAAGTGAGTACAATTTTTATTGCTCAGATGGGTTTGAAAACATCATGAATAGGTTGCATTTGTCATTTTGAGCAAAAAGGTATATAACTTTTAATTTTCTATTTTTATTGAATAAAAACTTATTTTTCTATTTTTAAATGAATTAAACAAATTCAAATAATGATGAAAAATCAACTTTCTCAAACATGTTTGAAAATGGTATTTTTGGAAAGAGCATATTTTTCTGAGCATTTCTATACCTTACTTTTATTTTTCTGAGTTATAAAACATAAGTTATTACATTATTAGGAATAATCATTTTCTGGAATTTAAAAGTAGAGATGCTATGACATCAGCATGACGCCAAGATGACGTCACCACTCCTGGATCCTCACAGAAGAACTCCAATCGGAGAATCTCGTGCGCGATTCAGAAATTAAGCTATACCGCGACCTAGAGGAGATCGTGGGGAGTCTAACAGGCGGCGTGGGTGACCAAATGGTTGCCGGGAACCTCGCCGGCGACGAGGCGGAGCGATGGCCGGCGGTGACCTTCGGCGCCACGGCTAACCAGAAGGGTAGGGGCGAAGGGGAGGGGTCCCAGAGGACCCTCTGCTCACCAGGAAGTCGGAGGGTTGGTCGGGGAAGCACGGAGGTCCGGCAATCAACGGCGGCGAGGAGAATCGACGGCGGACGGCGGCCGGATTGCGGGAAGAAATTCGTCGGCCCAAGGCCTTCCCGGGATGCGTGACTCCAGAGGGACGATGAAGGGGTCATGGCGCTTCTCCAGGTCACCTCGGAGGAGCTCGGTGCGGTCAAAAATGGCGGTGCCATGGAGGTTAACCGGAGCTAGGGTTTGGTTTTCTTCCGGACGCGGTACAGAGAGAGGGAGCTCTAGGGGGAGAAGAGGAGAAGGAAGGAACGGCAACCTCGGGCCTCATCCACTCGAGGAGGGTCAAGCAGGACGTGGTCGTGCGAGGCGGCAAGGAGGACACGCAGGTGCCTGCCTGCTGGAGGTAGAAGACAAACAAGACTTTCCACATAACCCCCTGGGTTTCGAAAATCTACAAAGGAGCCCTTTTCTTTAGAAAAACAAACATAAACCCATGTTTTCAGGGCCTTTTTGCAAGAACAAAATTTGGCAAAAATAATATTTGAAAACCTTATCAAATTTTCAACCCTGCCATGTTTGGTTTTGGTGTATTTGAATTATTTTTCAGAACAAAATTTTGGAACCCAAATTAAGTACTTTTTGTGGGATTTTCTCAAACCATTTAAATTCATAATTTAAATTGGTTAAAACATGATTTGAATTTCTGTTTCATGCATGTATGAGATGAACACAACACCACACACCCTATTTTAGAAAAACAGGGATGTTACACGGCGCGCGAAGGCGCTGATAGCAGAGCACAGGGAGGGGGTAGGGGAGAGGTCTGGAGGCGGTGCTCATCGAGGGGGGCTCGAGGAAGGCCAGGTGCAGGGAGAGGCGCCATGGCCTGACGGAGACGGCGGGGATGACAGATTGCACGCTGGGGAAGAAGAGTCGATGGCGTCGTCGGTGTAGTCGTCCTCCGGCCGTGGTTCCTTCGGCAAAGGCGGAGATGGAACCCTCCTGGTTCCATTCCCGTTGGTTGCGCGGCACGGTAGCTAGAAGAACGGCGGCGCCATGGCCGTGAAGTTCCGGCCAGTGAAGCTCCCTCTCACCGGTTCAGAAAATTCAGAGGAAGCAAAAGAAAACAGGAGGGAGAAAGGTGGCGGCGCGAGATGGTGAGGAGGGGAGAAGCTAGGGTTTCCGAAAGGGAGGGGAGGATTTAAGGAGGAAGGGAGCAGGTGGTGGTGGGATGATTCGTACAACCGTGACGACAGCAGGAGGAAGAAGACATCGACCTGCTCTCCTAGAGCGAAGAGGTACCGGGCTTGGTGGGTCGATGGGCTAGGTCATTGGGTTGTAGGTGGCCGGCTGGGCCTTGGACAGTCCAGTTCGGCTGCCTCCCCTAAAACATTTTTTTTTGTAGAAAAGAAAAATAAGAGAAAAGGAGAGCAAGTTTGGGGATTTTCATTTCACAATTATTTTTAGTGGATTACCCATCACAAAAGCCCAGGTGCATGACTTTTTGTTTCCAAAAATTCAAATTGCACAACTTATTTGAAATTTGAATTTGAATTCAATTTATTGTTTCTTATAAAACCAATTTTTAAAACCAACCAATTTTAGTACTTCCAATTCAACTATGAATTACAATGTGAAATGATTTGTTTTGCAATTTTAATTGAACCCATTTGGAACATGTTTGAATTTTAAATTGGTTTGAAAACAAAGGTGCATATGATGCATGAGGCAATGCATGCAAAAAAAAAAAAACAAGCAATTCTACTTGAGGGAAATCCCCCGGGTGTTACAGCCGACACCACTAACAAGGGATTGCGCCCTCGCAATCCGCTCACAATCACGGGAGGGGGAAGAAGTCGGAGCTATCGAATCTTTGGCCGCATCGTTGATCTTCTCGACACCACTAACAAGAGGTTCTTGCTCGGATTGATGACGATGTCCTTCCACCAGGAATCTTCCGATGATCGAACCTATTAGGTTAACGGCTCAGAAAACGTCCACCCACGTAGGATCCTAAAACTTTGAAAGATTGAGAGGAAGAGAGACTCCCAAACAAATAAGATGAGAGGAGAAATAGAATAGAGATAAGGAGAAAACAAGAATCCTATTGAGATGTTTCCAAAATAGTTTAGCAGAAATAGTTTTTTGACACTCTAGAAACAACGACCGTGAGCGAGGTTATCCTACAGGCTTTGCGGACCCGTTGCTTCGATAACCATTCGTACCGAAACAACTTTGGGAATCGGAAACCACGCTCTGATACCATTTGTGACGCCCCGGGATCGGGCACTATGCAAATTTCGGCATTTCCACCCAAATCCGCATACTAACCGATTTCAGGTTGCCACTTGTGATAACATTACAACAGTTCACGAATAATCCACAACAACAACAGAGGGGGTATATACAAGACGACTCAAACGAGTCAAGGATATGACAGCGGAAGAAACAACATAGTGTCCGACTACGGACAAGATACAAATTGGACTAAGAGTCCTGAAGATAACCGATGGCGTCCAATCCCTGCCCAGGCCAAGCCGGAGGGATTCCCAAGCTAACGTCGTCAGACTTCAAACCTGTTGACTGCAATGTGGAATATGCAGCCACGAAATGGATTCGTGGGTCAGTACTATTAAGTACTGGCAAGTGGATAAACCATACTCACAAGATACCAGCGTAACCAATCATCACAAGATACAAATACTTTGGGGACAACGGAAAGGAGGGGATTATTGCAAAGAAGCGGCAGCGGGCTGCACTAACTAACTACAGAGACGCGCTACAACATCCGGCTAAAAGAAAGGGATAAGATAGCGCGACAAAACCAACTATAACTACTCACCAAACAATACCCATCCAGTGTTACCCCCTACTAAGGAAGCAACCCAAGGAAACTCACACTGTTGATTAAGGTGACATTCATTTTTATGGTGAAGGTAATACTATATTACTAGTCAAGTTATTGTCATTAGGTGTAAGTTGTCTGAGTACTTGTTAGCCAACACTTTCACCAAGTCGTCACATAACCGCGGACAACACGGCTTCTCGAGAAGATTTATCCCTGCAGGGTGTGCTCCAGTACCCGTACACACTCGAGCCACCAACTAAAACTCAGGTGGACTCGACACGACCCGAACCATCTCTACAGCCTGTCCTAGGAGCCAAGGAGCTATAAGGTCCCAGCCACGCAGCCGAATACTCAGCGCAAGTGTGCAAAACTCCCGCAGGACGCAACACCCCGGCAATACAGGCCTCACCCTATATGTGTGCGTCATCAACATCATCAGTATCAACCATGGGAGCGACCCATTCATGCGTATGAGCCAAATGGAACACCCGAACTAAGTGTGGCTCTTCGGACAAACTGCGAATCAGGTCAAAGTCGTGGGGGGTTCCATACGACCACCCGGATGCGGTGAGCACGCTCATCATGGATCAGAGGACAAGACCCTTTTCCTAATTAGGGTCGACACTAGCAGGCTTCAAAACCCTAACCCGGGCCTCCTGCCGGTGCCTTATCATCAAATTATTATTACCCCAAACATTAACATGATATTGATTATAACAAGCCCATCTATCAAACTAAACAGGCGATAAGATAAATGACAACAAGACTCGAGCACAAACAAACCTAAGCATGATACTACGACACAGGCTAACAAACAACAAGGTTGTAGGTGTGGGGGTGAGGCTATATTCATGGCTGCAGGATGACATGTGATAGGATCGGAACACAAGCAATGAATCATAAGGCTAGCAGATTAGACAACGGAAAGAATCGGTAACAAGTGAGGAAAGGCAACATAGGTAGCAAGTGAGTATACTTTCCTAGAATCCAACAAGTAGAGGTACATCCGAAGAACTTGTCGGTGCTCACATCATCTCAACGTCCTATCCGCGAAGAAGCAACGAACTAGAACAAACACCGGATGCAACAATTACTACTACGGCAAAAGATCCAGCATGATCCTATTTTATATGCATGACATGCGGGATGCAACGCAAAAGTACAACTTAGATAATTTAATCGGACCCGGAGTCCGGACAATAATTTTAGGTTCAAGTTGTTTATCTAACCATCATATTAAATATTGATTAACATGCAAAACAGTAAGTATGTGAGCTAAACAATATTAAATGGAATAGGGCAATATTTAGTTAATACCCCAACACATTCCATATGTTGTTATTTAGTTGACATGCATAACATAGGCTAAAATGCACAATACAAGATGCAAACATGAGCATGGATGGCATATTCATATTCCTTGCACTTTTCTGGTTGGAAAACATATTTTACACATTAAATTTGAATTTAATTTGAATTAGTTATGATTTATGCAATTTTAAATGAATTAAATAAAGTACAGAATATATTATAATTTTTTAATTATTCAAAACATTAAACAAATTGCATATTTGAAAAGATTAGGAAATTTTGAATGGAAAACATATTTTATTTATTAAATTTGGATTTAATATGATAAAGATATTTACATTTGAAATTTAAGGACTATTCTGTAATTTTCTGAAACTTTAAAAGACTCTAGGGGCCTGCTAGCAATTTTTAAAATTTTGGAAATTTATTACAGTGCGTGTACTGACCCAGAGCCGCTGACAGACGGGTCCAGGCGACACGTGGCGCTGACTGGGCTGGCTGGAGGCTGAGGTGGCCACGGGGTCACTGACGAGCGGGGCCGAGCTGCCAGCGCGGAAAAACGAGAAAAGGGGGAGGCTTTCCCTCCCCGGGGGTTCGAACCTGGGTCTACGGGGGTGCAGCTATGGGCCTTAGCCACTGGGCTAGATGCGCTCTTGTGAAGGTACTTGGATCTGAATCGTAATGAAGTGTATCTGCGCAGATTGATTCTGACGAAACTGAAGGACAGGTCCCTGTACTGCACCGGACTGTGACAGACAGAGGCGGATGTTGGCGATCTCAGGCGAACCGGGGACGGCGCACGAAGGCGCTGATAGCAGAGCACAGGGAGGGGGTAGGGGAGAGGTCCGGAGGCGGTGCTCACCGAGGGGGGGCTCGAGGAAGGCCAGGTGCAGGGAGAGGCGCCATGGCCTGACGGAGACGGCGGGGATGACAGATTGCACGCCGGGGAAGAAGAGTCGATGGCGTCGTCGGTGTAGTCGTCCTCCGGCCGTGGTTCCTTCGGCA
The DNA here is from genome assembly GCA_028641055.1 of Alopecurus myosuroides. Taxonomy (NCBI): domain Eukaryota; kingdom Viridiplantae; phylum Streptophyta; class Magnoliopsida; order Poales; family Poaceae; genus Alopecurus; species Alopecurus myosuroides. The sequence continues at coordinate 17,309 of JAPCYS010003957.1, forward strand.
AAGGCGGAGATGGAACCCTCCTGGTTCCATTCCCGTTGGTTGCGCGACACGGTAGCTAGAAGAACGGCGGCGCCATGGCCGCGAAGTTCCGGCCAGTGAAGCTCCCTCTCACCGGTTCAGAAAATTCAGAGGAAGCAAAAGAAAACAGGAGGGAGAGAGGTGGCGGCGCGAGCTGGTGAGGAGGGGAGAAGCTAGGGTTTCCGAAAGGGAGGGGAGGATTTAAGGAGGGAGGGAGCAGGTGGTGGTGGGATGATTCGTACAACCATGACGACAGCAGGAGGAAGAAGACTGCGACCTGCTCTCCTAGAGCGAAGAGGTACCGGGCTTGGTGGGTCGATGGGCTAGGCCATTGGGTTGTAGGTGGCCGGCTGGGCCTTGGACAGTCCAGTTCGGCTGCCTCCCCTAAAACATTTTTTTTTGTAGAAAAGAAAAAGAAGAGAAAAGGAGAGCAAGTTTGGGGATTTTCATTTCACAATTATTTTTAGTGGATTACCCATCACAAAAGCCCAGGTGCATGACGTTTTGTTTCCAAAAATTCAAATTGCACAACTTATTTGAAATTTGAATTTGAATTCAATTTATTGTTTCTTATAAAACCAATTTTTAAAACCAACCAATTTTAGTACTTCCAATTCAACTATGAATTACAATGTGAAATGATTTGTTTTGCAATTTTAATTGAACCCATTTGGAACATGTTGGAATTTTAAATTGGTTTGAAAACAACGGTGCATATGATGCATGAGGCAATGCATGCAAAAAAAGAAAACAAGCAATTCTACTTGAGGGAAATCCCCCGGGTGTTACAGCCGACACCACTAACAAGGGATTGCGCCCTCGCAATCCGCTCACAATCACGGGAGGGGGAAGAAGTCGGAGCTATCGAATCTTTGGCCGCATCGTTGATCTTCTCGACACCACTAACAAGAGGTTCTTGCTCGGATTGATGACGATGTCCTTCCACCAGGAATCTTCCGATGATCGAACCTATTAGGTTAACGGCTCAGAAAACTTCCACCCACGTAGGATCCTAAAACTTTGAAAGATTGAGAGGAAGAGAGACTCCCAAACAAATAAGATGAGAGGAGAAATAGAATAGAGATAAGGAGAAAACAAGAATCCTATTGAGATGTTTCCAAAAGTTAGCAGAAATAGTTTTTTGACACTCTAGAACTAACGACCGTTAGCGAGGTTATCCTACAGGCTTTGCGGACCCGTTGCTTCGATAACCATTCGTACCGAAACAACTTTGGGAATCGGAAACCATGCTCTGATACCATTTGTGACGTCCCGGGATCGGGAACTATGCAGATATCGGCATTTCCACCCAAATCCGCATACTAACCGATTTCAGGTTGCCACTTGTGATAACATTACAACAGTTCACGAATAATCCACAACAACAACATAGGGGGTATATACAAGATGACTCAAACGAGTCAAGGATACAACTGATACAATACAAAGATCCAAATGACAGCGGAAGAAACAACATAGTGTCCGACTACGGACAAGATACAAATTGGACTAAGTCCTGAAGATAACCGATGGCGTCCAATCCCTGCCCAGGCCAAGCCGGAGGGATTCCCAAGCTAACGTCGTCAGACTTCAAACCTGTTGACTGCAATGTGGAATATGCAGCCACGAAATGGATTCGTGGGTCTGTACTATTAAGTACTGGCAAGTGGATAAACCATACTCACAAGATACCAGCGTAACCAATCATCACAAGATACAAATACTTTGGGGACAACGGAAAGGAGGGGATTATTGCAAAGAAGCGGCAGCGGCTGCACTAACTAACTACAGAGACGCGCTACAACATCCGGCTAAAAGAAAGGGATAAGATAGCGCGACAAAACCAACTATAACTACTCACCAAACAATACCCATCCAGTGTTACCCCCTACTAAGGAAGCAACCCAAGGAAACTCACACTGTTGATTAAGGTGACATTCATTTTTATGGTGAAGGTAATACTATATTACTAGTCAAGTTATTGTCATTAGGTGTAAGTTGTCTGAGTACTTGTTAGCCAGCACTTTCACCAAGTCGTCACATAACCGCGGACAAGACGGCTTCTCGAGAAGATTTATCCCTGCAGGGTGTGCTCCAGTACCCGAACACACTCGAGCCACCAACTAAAACTCAGGTGGACTCGACACGACCCGAACCATCTCTACAGCCTGTCCTAGGAGCCACGGAGCTATAAGGTCCCAGCCACGCAGCCGAATACTCAGCGCAAGTGTGCAAAACTCCCGCAGGACGCAACACCCCGGCAATACAGGCCTCGCCCTATATGTGTGCGTCATCAACATCATCAGTATCAACCATGGGAGCGACCCATTCATGCGTATGAGCCAAATGGAACACCCGAACTAAGTGTGGCTCTTCGGACAAACTGCGGATCAGGTCAAAGTCGAGGGGGGTTCCATACGACCAGCCGGAATCGGTGAGCACGCTCATCATGGATCAGAGGACAAGACCCTTTTCCTAATTAGGGTCGACACTAGCAGGCTTCAAAACCCTAACCCAGGCCTCCTGCCGGTGCCTTATCATCAAATTATTATTACCCCAAACATTAACATGATATTGAATATAACAAGACCATCTATCAAACTAAACAGGTGATAAGATAAATGACAACAAGACTCGAGCACAAACAAACCTAAGCATGATACTACGACACAGGCTAACAAACAACAAGGTTGTAGGTGTGGGGGTGAGGCTATATTCATGGATGCAGGATGACATATGATAGGATCGGAACACAAGCAACGAATCATAAGGCTGGCAGATTAGACAACGGAAAGAATCGGTAACAAGTGAGGAAAGGCAACATAGGTAGCAAGTGAGTATACTTGCCTGGAATCCAGCAAGTAGAGGTACATCCGAAGAACTTGTCGGTGCTCACATCATCTCAACGTCCTATCCGCGAAGAAGCAACGAACTAGAACAAACACCAGATGCAACAATTACTACTACGGCAAAAGATCCAGCATGATCCTATTTTATATGCATGACATGCGGGATGCAACGCAAAAGTACAACTTAGACAATTTAATCGGACCCGAAGTTCGGACAATAATTTTAGGTTCAAGTTGTTTATCTAACCATCATATTAAATGTTGATTAACATGCAAAACAGTAAGTAGGTGAGCTAAACAATATTAAATGGAATAGGGCAATATTTAGTTAATACCCCAACACATTCCATATGCTGTTATTTAGTTGACATGCATAACACAGGATAAAATGCACAATACAAGATGCAAACATGAGCATGGATGGCATATTCATATTCCTTGCACTTTTCTGGTTGGAAAACATATTTTACACATTAAATTTGAATTTAATTTGAATTAGTTATGATTTATGCAATTTTAAATGAATTAAATAAAGTACGGAATATATTATAATTTTTTAATTATTCAAAACATTAAACAAATTGCATATTTGAAAAGATTAGGAAATTTTGAATGGAAAACATATTTTATTTATTAAATTTGGATTTAATATGATAAAGATATTTACATTTGAAATTTAAGGACTATTCTGTAATTTTCTGAAACTTTAAAAGACTTTAGGGGCCTGCTAGCAATTTCTGAAATTTTGGAAATTTATTACAGCGCGTGTACTTACCCAGAGCCGCTGACAGACGGGTCCAGGCGACACGTGGCGCTGACTGGGCTGGCTGGAGGCTTAGGTGGCCACGGGGTCACTGACAAGCGGGGCCCAGCTGTCAGCGCGGAAAAACGAGAAAAAGGGGAGGCTTTGCCTCCCCGGGGGTTCGAACCTAGGTCTACGGGGGTGCGGATATGGGCCTTAGCCACTGGGCTAGATGCGCTCTTGTGAAGGTACTTGGATCTGAATTGTAATGAAGTGTATCTGCGCAGATTGATTCTGACGAAACTGAAGGACAGGTCCCTGTACTGCACCAGACTGTGACAGACAGAGGCGGATGTTGGCGATCTCAGGCGAACCGGGGACGGCGCGCGAAGGCGCTGATAGCAGAGCACAGGGAGGGGGTAGGGGAGAGGTCCGGAGGCGGTGCTCACCGAGGGGGGGCTCGAGGAAGGCCAGGTGCAGGGAGAGGCGCCATGGCCTGGCGGAGACGGCGGGGATGACAGATTGCACGCCGGGGAAGAAGAGTCGATGGCGTCGTCGGTGTAGTCGTCCTCCGGCCATGGTTCCTTCGGCAAAGGCGGAGATGGAACCCTCCTGGTTCCATTCCCGTTGGTTGCGCGGCACGGTAGCTAGAAGAACGGCGGCGCCATGGCCGCGAAGTTCCAGCCAGTGAAGCTCCCTCTCACCGGTTCAGAAAATTCAGAGGAAGCAAAAGAAAACAGGAGGGAGAGAGGTGGCGGCGCGAGATGGTGAGGAGGGGAGAAGCTAGGGTTTCCGAAAGGGAGGGGAGGATTTAAGGAGGGAGGGAGCAGGTGGTGGTGGGATGATTCGTACAACCATGACGACAGCAGGAGGAAGAAGACAGCGACCTGCTCTCCTAGAGCGAAGAGGTACCGGGCTTGGTGCGTCGATGGGCTAGGCCATTGGGTTGTAGGTGGCCGGCTGGGCCTTGGACAGTCCAGTTCGGCTGCCTCCCCTAAAACATTTTTTTTTTGTAGAAAAGAAAAAGAAGAGAAAAGGAGAGCAAGTTTGGGGATTTTCATTTCACAGTTATTTTTAGTGGATTACCCATCACAAAAGCCCAGGTGCATGACGTTTCGTTTCCAAAAATTCAAATTGCACAACTTATTTGAAATTTGAATTTGAATTCAATTTATTGTTTCTTATAAAACCAATTTTTAAAACCAACCAATTTTAGTACTTCCAATTCAACTATGAATTACAATGTGAAATGATTTGTTTTGCAATTTTAATTGAACCCATTTGGAACATGTTTGAATTTTAAATTGGTTTGAAAACAAAGGTGCATATAATGCATGAGGCAATGCATGCAGAAAAAAGAAAACAAGCAATTCTACTTGAGGGAAATCCCCCGGGTGTTACAAGTCTTCGCTCCACATTCAGACTGGGCAACCGAGTAAGCCTGAAAAAGATCACCCTCCAGGAAAACTTTCAGAAGGCCGTCTAGCGTGGGAGGAACCACGGCATCCACCAGAAGACGCTCGTGGAATTGGGTCAGCACTCGAATGGCTTCGCCAACGAGGGAGCAGATCCCACTCGCGTGTTTCTGGAGCTAGGAGCAGGAGTCCGTCAAAGCATCCAATCGCCGACTCCCAGGTAGCTCCAGTGAAACACCAAGAATATCTACAAAAGGACACAAATTCCCGAGATAGCCAATCAAAATTAAGTCGCAGAAAAAATCAAGTACAACTTACCC
>JAPCYS010001609.1:0-22643 GCA_028641055.1 Alopecurus myosuroides
TTATAGGCAATTTCTTGCACCTGCGCCGTCTGTCATTGCGGCGACAAGGCCAATCCCTTTCAAGGGTGGACTTTAAGAGGTGGCGCACGAGAGCAGTGCTATGGTTTCAAACCTTGCGCTGCTATGCGGCCACCAAGGGCAAGCCTGAGGGCGATCTCAATCCAGCACAGCTGGAGGCCTTTGAGAATGGACACTATGTTTAAAAGTGCCCTCCTCGGTATTATCGATGATTCCATCGTGGATCCGTATATGTCGTTTGATAACGGCAAGGATATGTGGGCTGCACTCGAGGCCAAATTTGGGGCCTCGGATGCTGGCAGCGAGCTGTATGTCATGGAGCAATTCTATGACTACAGGATGACTGATGAGCGCTCTGTTGTTCAACAGGCTCATGAGATACAGTCACTCGCTAAAGAACTTGAGCACTTTAAGTGTATGTTACCGGACAAGTTTGTGGCCGGAGGCATTATTGCCAAGCTTCCATCTTCATGGAGCACCTTTGCTACTTCTCTAAAACACAAGAGACAGGAGTTTTCCGTAATGGACCTCATCGGATCTCTTGATGTGGAAGAGAAGGCGAGAGCAAAGGATACACGTGCTCGGGTTGCTGAGGTAGGTTCTTCTGCTCATGTGGTACAGAAGAAACATTACCCGCCCAACAAGCCTAAATATATCAAGAAGAAATCCGAGGGTAAAGGCAAGCCCGATGGCAAGTTTAAGCCGTCGCACTCTACCAACTTCAAGAAGAGAAAGGGTGTCACGTTGCGGTGAACTGACCCATTGGGCTCCAAAGTGCCCTAAGCGTTATGAGCTGCAGCAGCAGGAGAACAGCGGCAAGACCGCTAATGTTGTCATGGCTGACACTGAGATGAAGGACTCTGGGTACGGTATAGTTCCCACTATTCTTTCAGTTTGTCATTCACCTGAATGGTTAATTGACACAGGTGCCAATGTACATGTTTGTGCTGATGCTTCTATGTTCTCTTCTTATCAGGTCACAGGGACTTCCCCCGTGCTGATGGGGAACGGGTCACATGCTACTGTTCGTGGTGTTGGTACGGTCGATCTGAAGTTTACTTCGGGGAAGATCGTGCGGCTGAAGAACGTTCATCATGTGCCCTCCATCAATAAAAATCTCGTCAGCGGCTCACGTTATGTCGAGATGGTTTTAAGTTGGTTTTCGAGTCTAATAAAGTTGTAATTTCCAAGTATGGACAATTTATTGGTAAAGGCTATGAGTGCGGAGGCTTGTTCCGCTTATCCTTGTCAGATATTTGCACCAAAGTTATTAATAATGTTTGCCACGATAATGATTGTGATGTTTGGCATTCGCGACTTGTCATATTAATTTTGGTTGCATGACGCGGTTAGCAAATATGAGTTTAATTCCGAAATTCAGTACTATTAAAGGTTCCAAATGTCAAGTGTGTGTTCAAGCTAAACAACCTCGCAAATCTCACAAGACCGCGGAGGCGAGAGACTTGGCACCACTAGAACTTATACATTCTGATCTTTGTGAGATGAATGGCGTATTGACAAAAGGTGGAAAGAAATATTTCATGACTTATTGATGACTCCACTAGATATTGTTATGTGTATCTTCTGAAATCTAAAGATGAAGCTTTAACTTATTTCAAGAACTATAAGGCCGAAGCAGAGAACCAACTTGATCGTAAAATTAAACGGCTTAGGTCTGATCGTGGTGGAGAGTATTTTTCCAACGAGTTTAATTCTTTTGTGCTGAACACGGTATTATTCATGAGAGGACGCCTCCCTACTCACCTCAGTCAAATGGGGTGGCTGAAAGAAAGAACCGAACGTTGTCTGATTTGGTTAACGCCATGTTAGACACTTCGGTCTCTCCAAGGCATGGTGGGGGGAGGCGCTAATGACTGCATGTCATGTCCTAAACCGAGTTCCCACAAAGAATAAAACCATTACTCCATTTGAGGAATGGGAAAGGAAAAGGTTAAAACTCTCCTACCTACGTACTTGGGGTTGTTTGGCGAAAGTCAATATACCAATTCCCAAGAAGCGCAAGCTTGGACCTAAAACCGTAGATTGTGTTCTTCTGGGCTATGCTTTTAATAGCATTGGTTATAGATTCTTGGTAGTAAAATCTGAGGTATCCGACATGCATGTTGGTACGATTATGGAGTCGAATGATGCGACTTTCTTTGAGAACATATTTCCTATGAAGGATATGTCTAGCTCATCAAATCAGGAGAAACCTGTTTCATCTAGTCAGGAATTAGCTGAGATTCCTGAATCCACCATTCCGATAGAACACGTTGAGAATCCCGAGGAGGATGACAATGAAGTTCCTGTAAGGAGCAAGAGACAGAGGACTGCAAAGTCCTTTGGTAATGATTTCATTGTGTACCTCGTGGATGACACACCCAAGACTATTTCAGAAGCTTATGCATCTCTTGATGCTGACTACTGGGGAGGCTGTCCGTTGCGAGATGGATTCCATCTTGGCTAACGGAACTGGGAAATCACTGATCGTCCTTATGGTGTAAACCTGTAGGATGTAAGTGGGTGTTCAAGAAAAAGCTTAGGCCTGATGGTACAATTGAAAAGTACAAGGCAAGGCTTGTGGCCAAGGGTTATACCCAGAAAGAAGGTGAAGACTTCTTTGATACTTACTCACCTGTGGCTAGACTGACCACTATTCGTGTGCTACTATCACTGGCTGCCTCGCACGGTCTTCTCGTTCATCAAATGGACGTTAAGACGGCTTTCCTTAATGGAGAGTTGGACGAGGAAATTTACATGGAGCAGCCAGATGGTTTCGTAGTACCCGGTCAGGAAGGCAAGGTGTAAGTTATTGAAGTCATTATACGGCCTCAAGCAAGCACCTAAGCAATGGCACGAGAAGTTTGAAAGGACTTTGACTGCTGAAGGCTTTGTTGTAAACGAAGCTGATAAGTGTGTGTACTATCGCCATGGTGGGGGTGAGGGAGTTATTCTATGTCTGTATGTTGATGACATATTGATTTTGGGACCAATCTTGATTTAATCAAGGAAGTTAAGGATTTCTTATCTCGCTGTTTTGAGATGAAGGATCTAGGAGTAGCTGATGTTATCTTGAACATCAAGCTATTGAGAGATAATGGTGGGATCACACTGCTTCAATCTCACTATGTGGAAAAGGTCTTGAGTCGCTTCGGGTATAGTGACTGCAAGCCTTCTTCAACTCCATATGATGCTAGTTTGTTGCTTCGAAAGAATCAACGGATTACTAGAGATCAACTGAGATATTCTCAGATTATAGGCTCGCTTATGTATTTGGCGAGTGCCACGAGGCCTGACATCTCTTTTGCTGTGAGCAAATTGAGCCGGTTTGTTTCCAATCCGGGAGATGATCATTGGCGTGCGCTTGAGAGAGTTATGCGCTATTTAAAAGGCACTGCGAGCTATGGAATTCACTATACCGGAAACCCGAGGGTTCTGGAAGGATATAGTGATTCTAATTGGATATCTGATGCTGATGAGCTTAAGGCCACTAGTGGTTATGTTTTTACACTTGGTGGTGGCGCTGTTTCCTGGAAGTCTTGCAAGCAGACCATCTTAACGAGGTCAACTATGGAAGCAGAACTCGCAGCATTAGACACAGCCACTGTTGAGGCAGAGTGGCTTCGTGAGCTCTTGATGGACTTGCCTATGGTTGAAAAACCAATACCCGCAATCCTAATGAACTGTGATAATCAAACTGTGATCGTCAAAGTGAACAGTTCTAAGGATAATGCAAAGTCATCAAGACATGTGAAGAGGAGATTAAAATCTGTCAGGAAATTGAAGAACTCCGGAGTTATTGCGTTGGATTATATCCAAACGTCTATGAACTTGGCAGATCCCTTCACAAAGGGTTTATCACGGAATGTGATAGAGAATGCATCGAGGGAGATGGGTTTGAGACCCACGTTATGAGTTGCCCACAGTGGTAACCCACTCTATGTGATCGGAGATCCCGTGAATTAGAAGTGGGAGACAAGCTGTTGGTCGGCTGAGAGGAGAGTATCCTATTTTTATTCCACTCCATAAAAGATGCAATACTCTCCTGATCTGTACGGTAGGTTGACATTTGTCTTAATGTGTTCCAAGTGGCTTATTTATATAAGCAGAGATGTGTCCTACAGAACATCTCCTGAGGAACTCACCTATATGAGTCTGACTGTTAAACGTCGCAGTCTATGAGAATCGGGTGCTCTCTAATAAACTCATGAAAGGCCTTCGGAGTATGACGCATACGCTCCAAACCGCGGGGAAGCCTTGCGGCAGCCTAGTATCGGTTCAGACGTTGTGTGAAACTGGTATCACAGCAAACTTGTAGTTCAAGGCATAGTCCACTATTCAAGTTGTGAACTAGTGAAGCATGATGTTCTAAGTGGAAGTTCAACTTAACAGTCTCCACTAACACCGGTATATAAACAATGTTTTGGAACAGAGTTTATGAAATGTGCTAATGACACTTTGTGGGGGATTGTTGGAATGTTATGGGCTATATATGGGCTCACATGTCTAGCCCATAAGCCCACTAAAAATCCTGAAATTGTCATGGCCCATTCATGAATAATAAGTGGAGTGAGTGGGACTAAAGTTTAGTCCCACATTGCTAGTTTGAAGAGAGTGGAAGCACCTTATAAGGTGAGCCATTCTAGCTCATGTATGAGTAGGCAAGGCAAGAGGAGAGGTGTGCCACACGCGCGCTCCTCCTCCTCCGCCGCCCGCCTCGCCACGCCTCGCCTCGTCACGACACGTCACGACGCGCCGCGGGTTGCGGGAATGAGCCGAGCCGAGAGCGTTTATTTTGTCGATTGGGAAAACTTAATGAGTCATTAATTTGGTAATTAACGGACGCGTTAATTCCAAAACCGTTTCCGTTTCCTTTCTGGATCGTGGAGCGAACCGACTCAGACGTGGGTTACGCCCACGTCTCTCCCAGCCCGCATATAAATACGCGCATACGGTAAACCCTAGCCGCCACTTCGTCATATGGTTTCGCACCACCGTTCCAAAGCACTGCGCCGCCAATCAAGTCTTCTCCATCCCTCCTTCCGGCGTGCACCGCGAGAAGGGACAGCAGGCCTCCGGAACCCCGCCTCTTGTGATCCTGTACGGGAGAGGGGCGATCAGGTTTTTGGGGAGCGCACTCGCGCGACTGCTGACGGCGACTACTTCCCCACGACGACTTTCTTCCCCGACCTCGGCAACCTCTTCATCAACGACATGGCCGACACCGGGACAACAACAACGGCGGTGCCGCTACCGCTCCATCGTACGTATCTCTCTTTCATGTATGAGATGTTACTGGAATTCGTATGTCTAGTACTTGCAATAGATTGTATCAATCTGTCTACTGTGCTAGATCTAGACGTTTGCATGATTACTGTATTTGCTACTGTCACAATTTCTGCTGCTATTTCGAATTAAATCATGTGCTAAATTGCTAATATATTCAACAATCCAAAAACCTGATTATAGGCAATTTCTTGCACCTGCGCCGTCTGTCATTGCGGCGACAAGGCCAATCCCTTTCAAGGGTGGACTTTAAGAGGTGGCGCACGAGAGCAGTGCTATGGTTTCAAACCTTGCGCTGCTATGCGGCCACCAAGGGCAAGCCTGAGGGCGATCTCAATCCAGCACAGCTGGAGGCCTTTGAGGATATGGACACTATGTTTAAAAGTGCCCTCCTCGGTATTATCGATGATTCCATCGTGGATCCGTATATGTCGTTTGATAACGGCAAGGATATGTGGGCTGCACTCGAGGCCAAATTTGGGGCCTCGGATGCTGGCAGCGAGCTGTATGTCATGGAGCAATTCTATGACTACAGGATGACTGATGAGCGCTCTGTTGTTCAACAGGCTCATGAGATACAGTCACTCGCTAAAGAACTTGAGCACTTTAAGTGTATGTTACCGGACAAGTTTGTGGCCGGAGGCATTATTGCCAAGCTTCCATCTTCATGGAGCACCTTTGCTACTTCTCTAAAACACAAGAGACAGGAGTTTTCCGTAATGGACCTCATCGGATCTCTTGATGTGGAAGAGAAGGCGAGAGCAAAGGATACACGTGCTCGGGTTGCTGAGGTAGGTTCTTCTGCTCATGTGGTACAGAAGAAACATTACCCCCCCAACAAGCCTAAATATATCAAGAAGAAATCCGAGGGTAAAGGCAAGCCCGATGGCAAGTTTAAGCCGTCGCACTCTACCAACTTCAAGAAGAGAAAGGGATCATGTCACGTTGCGGTGAACTGACCCATGGGCTCCAAAGTGCCCTAAGCGTTACGAGCTGCAGCAGCAGGAGAACAGCGGCAAGACCGCCAATGTTGTCATGGCTGACACTGAGATGAAGGACTCTGGGTACGGTATAGTTCCCACTATTCTTTCAGTTTGTCATTCACCTGAATGGTTAATTGACACAGGTGCCAATGTACATGTTTGTGCTGATGCTTCTATGTTCTCTTCTTATCAGGTCACAGGGACTTCCCCCGTGCTGATGGGGAACGGGTCACATGCTACTGTTCGTGGTGTTGGTACGGTCGATCTGAAGTTTACTTCGGGGAAGATCGTGCGGCTGAAGAACGTTCATCATGTGCCCTCCATCAATAAAAATCTCGTCAGCGGCTCACGTTTATGTCGAGATGGTTTTAAGTTGGTTTTCGAGTCTAATAAAGTTGTAATTTCCAAGTATGGACAATTTATTGGTAAAGGCTATGAGTGCGGAGGCTTGTTCCGCTTATCCTTGTCAGATATTTGCACCAAAGTTATTAATAATGTTTGCCACGATAATGATTGTGATGTTTGGCATTCGCGACTCTGTCATATTAATTTTGGTTGCATGACGCGGTTAGCAAATATGAGTTTAATTCCGAAATTCAGTACTATTAAAGGTTCCAAATGTCAAGTGTGTGTTCAAGCTAAACAACCTCGCAAGTCTCACAAGACCGGAGGCGAGAGACTTGGCACCACTAGAACTTATACATTCTGATCTTTGTGAGATGAATGGCGTATTGACAAAAGGTGGAAAGAAATATTTCATGACACTTATTGATGACTCCACTAGATATTGTTATGTGTATCTTCTGAAATCTAAAGATGAAGCTTTAACTTATTTCAAGAACTATAAGGCCGAAGCAGAGAACCAACTTGATCGTAAAATTAAACGGCTTAGGTCTGATCGTGGTGGAGAGTATTTTTCCAACGAGTTTAATTCTTTTTGTGCTGAACACGGTATTATTCATGAGAGGACGCCTCCCTACTCACCTCAGTCAAATGGGGTGGCTGAAAGAAAGAACCGAACGTTGTCTGATTTGGTTAAATGTTAGACACTTCAGGTCTCTCCAAGGCATGGTGGGGGGAGGCGCTAATGACTGCATGTCATGTCCTAAACCGAGTTCCCACAAAGAATAAAACCATTACTCCATTTGAGGAATGGGAAAGGAAAAGGTTAAAACTCTCCTACCTACGTACTTGGGGTTGTTTGGCGAAAGTCAATATACCAATTCCCAAGAAGCGCAAGCTTGGACCTAAAACCGTAGATTGTGTTCTTCTGGGCTATGCTTTTAATAGCATTGGTTATAGATTCTTGGTAGTAAAATCTGAGGTATCCGACATGCATGTTGGTACGATTATGGAGTCGAATGATGCGACTTTCTTTGAGAACATATTTCCTATGAAGGATATGTCTAGCTCATCAAATCAGGAGAAACCTGTTTCATCTAGTCAGGAATTAGCTGAGATTCCTGAATCCACCATTCCGATAGAACACGTTGAGAATCCCGAGGAGGATGACAATGAAGTTCCTGTAAGGAGCAAGAGACAGAGGACTGCAAAGTCCTTTGGTAATGATTTCATTGTGTACCTCGTGGATGACACACCCAGGACTATTTCAGAAGCTTATGCATCTCTTGATGCCGACTACTGGAAGGAGGCTGTCCGTTGCGAGATGGATTCCATCTTGGCTAACGGAACTTGGGAAATCACTGATCGTCCTTATGGGTGTAAACCTGTAGGATGTAAGTGGGTGTTCAAGAAAAAGCTTAGGCCTGATGGTACAATTGAAAAGTACAAGGCAAGGCTTGTGGCCAAGGGTTATACCCAGAAAGAAGGTGAAGACTTCTTTGATACTTACTCACCTGTGGCTAGACTGACCACTATTCGTGTGCTACTATCACTAGCTGCCTCGCACGGTCTTCTCGTTCATCAAATGGACGTTAAGACGGCTTTCCTTAATGGAGAGTTGGACGAGGAAATTTACATGGAGCAGCCAGATGGTTTTGTAGTACCCGGTCAGGAAGGCAAGGTGTAAGTTATTGAAGTCATTATACGGCCTCAAGCAAGCACCTAAGCAATGGCACGAGAAGTTTGAAAGGACTTTGACTGCTGAAGGCTTTGTTGTAAACGAAGCTGATAAGTGTGTGTACTATCGCCATGGTGGGGGTGAGGGAGTTATTCTATGTCTGTATGTCGATGACATATTGATTTTGGGACCAATCTTGATTTAATCAAGGAAGTTAAGGATTTCTTATCTCGCTGTTTTGAGATGAAGGATCTAGGAGTAGCTGATGTTATCTTGAACATCAAGCTATTGAGAGATGATAATGGTGGGATCACACTGCTTCAATCTCACTATGTGGAAAAGGTCTTGAGTCGCTTCGGGTATAGTGACTGCAAGCCTTCTTCAACTCCATATGATGCTAGTTTGTTGCTTCGAAAGAATCAACGGATTACTAGAGATCAACTGAGATATTCTCAGATTATAGGCTCGCTTATGTATTTAGCGAGTGCCACGAGGCCTGACATCTCTTTTGCTGTGAGCAAATTGAGCCGGTTTGTTTCCAATCCGGGAGATGATCATTGGCGTGCGCTTGAGAGAGTTATGCGCTATTTAAAAGGCACTGCGAGCTATGGAATTCACTATACCGGAAACCCGAGGGTTCTGGAAGGATATAGTGATTCTAATTGGATATCTGATGCTGATGAGCTTAAGGCCACTAGTGGTTATGTTTTTACACTTGGTGGTGGCGCTGTTTCCTGGAAGTCTTGCAAGCAGACCATCTTAACGAGGTCAACTATGGAAGCAGAACTCGCAGCATTAGACACAGCCACTGTTGAGGCAGAGTGGCTTCGTGAGCTCTTGATGGACTTGCCTATGGTTGAAAAACCAATACCCGCAATCCTAATGAACTGTGATAATCAAACTGTGATCGTCAAAGTGAACAGTTCTAAGGATAATGCAAAGTCATCAAGACATGTGAAGAGGAGATTAAAATCTGTCAGGAAATTGAAGAACTCCGGAGTTATTGCGTTGGATTATATCCAAACGTCTATGAACTTGGCAGATCCCTTCACAAAGGGTTTATCACGGAATGTGATAGAAATGCATCGAGGGAGATGGGTTTGAGACCCACGTTATGAGTTGCCCACAGTGGTAACCCACTCTATGTGATCGGAGATCCCGTGAATTAGAAGTGGGAGACAAGCTGTTGGTCGGCTGAGAGGAGAGTATCCTTATATTTTATTCCACTCCATAAAAATGCAATACTCTCCTGATCTGTACGGTAGGTTGACATTTGTCTTAATGTGTTCCAAGTGGCTTATTTATATAAGCAGAGATGTGTCCTACAGAACATCTCCTGAGGAACTCACCTATATGAGTCTGACTGTTAAACGTCGCAGTCTATGAGAATCGGGTGCTCTCTAATAAACTCATGAAAGGCCTTCGGAGTATGACGCATACGCTCCAAACCGCGGGGAAGCCTTGCGGCAGCCTAGTATCGGTTCAGACGTTGTGTGAAACTGTATCACAGCAAACTTGTAGTTCAAGGCATAGTCCACTATT
Source organism: Alopecurus myosuroides (assembly GCA_028641055.1). Classification (NCBI taxonomy): domain Eukaryota; kingdom Viridiplantae; phylum Streptophyta; class Magnoliopsida; order Poales; family Poaceae; genus Alopecurus; species Alopecurus myosuroides. The sequence continues at coordinate 9,850 of JAPCYS010001609.1, forward strand.
CAAGTTGTGAACTAGTGAGCATGATGTTCTAAGTGGAAGTTCAACTTAACAGTCTCCACTAACACCGGTATATAAACAATGTTTTGGAACAGAGTTTATGAAATGTGCTAATGACACTTTGTGGGGGATTGTTGGAATTTATGGGCTATAATGGGCTCACATGTCTAGCCCATTAAGCCCACTAAAATCCTGAAATTGTCATGGCCCATTCATGAATAATAAGTGGAGTGAGTGGGACTAAAGTTTAGTCCCACATTGCTAGTTTGAAGAGAGTGGAAGCACCTTATAAGGTGAGCCATTCTAGCTCATGTATGAGTAGGCAAGGCAAGAGGAGAGGTGTGCCACACGCGCGCTCCTCCTCCTCCGCCGCCCGCCTCGCCACGCCGCCTCGTCACGACACGTCACGACGCGCCGCGGGTTGCGGGAATGAGCCGAGCCGAGAGCGTTTATTTTGTCGATTGGGAAAATTTAATGAGTCATTTAATTTGGTAATTGACGGACGCGTTAATTCCAAAACCGTTTCCGTTTCCTTTCTGGATCGTGGAGTCGAACCGACTCAGACGTGGGGTTACGCCCACGTCTCTCCCAGCCCGCATATAAATACGCGCATACGGTAAACCCTAGCCGCCACTTCGTCATATGGTTTCGCACCACCGTTCCAAAGCACTGCGCCGCCAATCAAGTCTTCTCCATCCCTCCTTCCGGCGTGCACCGCGAGAAGGGACAGCAGGCCTCCGGAACCCCGCCTCTTGTGATCCTGTACGGGAGAGGGGCGATCAGGTTTTTGGGGAGCGCACTCGCGCGACTGCTGACGGCGACTACTTCCCCGACGACGACTTCTTCCCCGACCTCGGCAACCTCTTCATCAACGACATGGCCGACACCGGGGACAACAACAACGGCGGTGCCGCTACCGCTCCATCGTACGTATCTCTCTTTCATATGTATGAGATGTTACTGGAATTCGTATGTCTAGTACTTGCAATAGATTGTATCAATCTGTCTACTGTGCTAGATCTAGACGTTTGCATGATTACTGTATTTGCTACTGTCACAATTTATCTGCTGCTATTTCGAATTAAATCATGTGCTAAATTGCTAATATATTCAACAGAGAAGACGTCCTCAAGGCCCTCCGTGACGATGGAGGACGACAAGGTGTCGAAGGAATTGGAGCCTTTTCTTTCTCCCCACCCCTGCCGCTCTTGAGAGTCCGCCGAGGTTCCTCGGGTAGGGCCTCTCTCGCCGCCGGCGTTCGCGCTGGATGGTGCAGAGATGGGCTGGGGTGGCTCCCCTTGTTGTGTACAGTAGAGATCAGTAGCAATAGATGTAGGGCTAGGTTTCCCTTTGTGGTGTTGTTGTGGAGTAGGTCCCCAATCCTCTGCAGCCATGGATGGGGGCCCTCGAAGCTTTGCTCCGTTTTCGCGGCGTTGAGGTGGCGTGCGGCGTCGCAAGCGGTGGAGAGGGTGGAGAGCATCTCCGATAATAATGTCTGCAAGGGCAGCGCTGCCGAACAAGTCATGGACTTCTTCAATGAAAGAAAGTCTCATGGCGGGAGGGCGGACATCTCGTCGGAGTGGTTGGATTCCACCTCTCTCCACGCTCTCGGGTTGAGAAGGAGAAGGGTGGGGATCGACCTCTGCCTCAATAAGTTCGTCTTCGTGGTACTCCTTCATCGCCATCCTCTCCGCTCGCCTCCTCAGGTCCGTGGCAGGTACTATGGGTTCAATGGTGAGCTGTTATCCTTGAGGCGGTGTGGTTGTGCTTGCATCAGTCCGGCGATCTCGAGGCCGCCTGTTTTCTCTCCTTTTGGGGCGCCATGGTGGTGTCGCAGGAGGGGGATAGGCGAATGGAGAGCAAGCTGGGATGGTGTTTGAGTTCAAGAACCTATGATTGGAGCATCGATCTCAGCGGTGATCCTCGATGGATCTCCGTCATCCATGGCCAATAGCTGGCCATTCAAGCCGAAGATCGGCGTTTCAACCTCCTTCGTGAGGCCCTACTGGAGCGTGCTCGCTGATGGGATTGCTGGGATGGAGGCAAGTGGCATAGTCCCCGTCGAAATCCTTGGCTGCAGCAGTTGCGCTCTCTGCTCCGCGGTGGAGAAGAAGGAGGCCCTGATTGCGTTTTCAGATTTCTCTGGAGGGGCCTTCTTACAAATGGTGAGGACCTATATGTTTTTCCTTATTTCCTGGGGTCTTCTGTAATTTCATGTACATCCACCGTTTCTTATCAATGAAGGTTCTGCCCCTAAGGGGCGCTCACTGTTCAAAAAAAAAGGTGTCGAAGGAGATGGGGTGGCTTGCGTCGAGATGGTAGGTCGCAGCAGCAGCTGATGTAGGCTTGGAAGCCTTCGCTCCCAAGCTGCGTAGCGCCTCCGGGATCTCCTCATGCATTTGTGCCCTCTGCGCCACCGGGGTATCCACCAGAATCTCCTCGATACAGGCCAAGCGCTCCCAGTCTCCCAACTGGACATGACAGCCCACTCCTCGTCGGTTAGGAGTGCCCGTCGCAGTTTAGCTAGTGGCGGGTAGACGTCGTCGATGGCCCAGCCTGGGCCGAGCTCCTCCTTAGCCGGTGAGACGGTGGTGGTGGAGAAACTCGGAGATGACGTGCTGACATCATGGAACACAGTGACGGTGGTGCTCTTGGCAAGGAACAACTCGGATTTCAAATCCATGGTGGATGAAGGTATGGAGAAGGAAAATCGGTGGAAATTTTAAGGATATTTTGGGGAAGGGTGGTGGCCTGGCTCTAATACCAGGTGTAAGGCTTCCTCTAGCAATCGAATCAATTATCAACACAACAATCTGGATACAGGGGGTTCATGAAGGATTGGGGAAGAACAGAGAAGCAGGGAGAGGTTCAGAGAAGCAACGAGACAGAGGAAAGTAGAGCCGTTCCGTCGCGATCCGTTTGGATGTCCTCCTCATAACTATGGCTTCAGTATTTATAGCTCGAGCTATTAGTTTTGGATAAGGTGCCCAGTGCAGAATGCTGGCCCAGGTGCCGGCCCAAGATGATGGATAGGAAGGGTCCCTAACAAATTGTTGATTTTTTTTTCGAGTTTTCACTGGAGGGGTGCAAAGGCCACCACCTGAATTTTCCATTTCATCTCAGGAAGAAAGGGTGGATCGCTATTATCGGTTACAACATGAAGCAGGGTGAGAGGGGGCGTGAAAAACTAACAAAGTATAGAAGGTCATGCAAAAAGAGAAAGAAACAAGGGATTTCAGAATTGAATGGGGAGCAGGTACGTGCGCCACAGGTCCCCATCCACGCAGTGCTCGATTTGGAGGCGGACACGCTAGAGCAGCGCGTCGTCGCGGCAGAGTTTTCGTACCAGGTTAAGGGAGGGAGGCTCTCCATTGAACACGATGCGTTTCGGTGTTTCCATAGGTGCCAGATGCAGAGTATGCACAGTGTTGGCAGAGCGAACGGGCGTTCCGCTAGGCAGTGGGAAGTTCGCGGCGTCTTCAGCGCGGGAGACAGGGCAGCATGGACGCCATGGGCCGTCCAGAATCGGAGTGCGGAGAGGGCACTGGAAAGAGATGTGGGCACCTGTCTCCGGGGGTTTGGCGCAAGCAGGAAATCACTTTGTTCAGGTTTGGGGATAGCTTTGTGGAGAATTTTTTAGCGCAATTGGGTGCGCCCAAGCACGAAGAGTCCGGCGAAGAACTTGGCCCACGAGGGATTGCTATTTTCTCAGACGAACTCGTGGTGAGGGGATGTCTTGCCGCCGAGAGTGCAGAGGCGGTAGAGCGAGGAGCACTTGAGAGTCCCACTGGCCGCGACACTGGTAGTCAGAGAGCGGGAGTCGATGTCATGTGACAGTTAGACCTTGTCGACGGCTTGGAGGAGAGAACAACATTGACGGGCAGAGGTGGGAGAGAGGCGTGGAACGAGGCATGCATCGAGGCCCGGCGCCATCACCTGGTGCACGGGACGTGCAATGGATGAATAGCTTAGGCATGGCCGCTTCGAGACCGCCGAGCGACATCCAGGAATCACGGCAGAATGACACGCGGTCCCCATTGCCATGCTGGATAGTGGTGATCGCATGGAACAGAGGCAGCAGCCGCAGCAGGGAGATCTATAGTGGGTGTCGTACAGGGTTGCAGAGCGCCCAACATCGTCAATTGGAGCGCCAATGACGGTGGCCCAGGCACAGAGTGGCTAGGATTCAGAAGGAGCCGAGTGAAGACGATGGAGGAGCTTGATCTGGATGCATTTGTTTTGGTCGCCGAGAGAACCTGGATAAAACTATCCCCGTTTCCTGCTCTCCCACGTTTCCACCCACGGCTCTATGAGCAGGCTTATGGCACCCCTGCCATGAACCTAACTAAGAACACTCTACGGTTGGCGCCCACCATGGGTCCAGCGGTGTCGGGAGTCATGTTTCGAGCGGGGATACTCAGCGGAATCAGTAGCACCATTACTGTCGGAATCCTGGAATTCGACAGAATCGTCGGACGCTTCATCGATAAGAGATCTTACATGCCCGCACTTAATCACCTGGTAAGTGCTTGCGTCGTTCCTATAGGATCTGCTAATGTTTTCATAGGTCTAACGACGGAAGCAATGGGGTTCCGTGGTGGAAGTAAATTTATCTCACCCGCCTTATGCCCAGTAGAAGACAACTTTCACGCTAGATTCGGATCTGATCTGCCTTATTCATACGTTAGGGCAGACCAAGATTAACTAACCGCATAGCGCGAAAGAATGACTGGATTTGCCGCCTCTTAGGAGAAGCCTGCGGCCATATCACACTTTTTTTTGGCATAGTGCAATTAAAGATAGCCGAAAACACGAAAGGCGAAAATCCCGTGAAAAAGGCAGAAAACATTGATCCCATAGAAAAGATGGATGACCCGGAATCTTCCAATCAGGCGACAGGCTCGGAAGCCGGATTTGTTTTTGATCCAAATCGATCGGAACAAATTCCAAAGCATGCGGGAGGAGAACGGTTTAGGCCTTTAGTCCCGGTCCGTATTACAACCCGGGACTAAACTTCTCGCGCCAAGCGAACGGTTGCCACCACCCTTCTAGTCCTTGTCCGTATTACGATCCAGGACTAAACGGGAACGCGGCCATGCGAACGGTTGCCGCCGCTCACTCTAGTCCCTGTCCAATAATAACATGGACTAAAGCCCAAGACCAGAGCCTATTTTTCTACTAGTGCGTGGGTCAAGCCTCAACGAGGCGCGCACCCGACGGCAACCTAGGATGTGGAGAACAACGCCGCCCTGAATCGTCAAGAGAGACCACCCGTACAACTCCCCCATGGTCTCGATCATGTCTTCCTCCAGGAGGACCTCAAACATCCTATGAAACTCCTGCAGAGTCTCAGAGGATGGTGCGTCCTTGCTGCCAATCAAACCCAGCTTGCGCGTAAGCACGTTTTGTGCCTTCTGTTCGGCATTAAGTCGACCCGGTTGTAGGACGATCCATCCACTTCTACGAGGCTCGAACTCCAACTCCAACCATCACTAGAGCGGGGGTGGGGGCGGCGGGGTTGAAGGATAGTCTCTGAGCGTGCTTTGGCAGCGGCAAGGAACCGACCCAGAGTACACGGTGGTGGTGGTGGCCTACAAGGAGGTGGCGAGAGAGGAGAGGTGGTGGCCGGTGAGGATATGGCTGGAGAGGAGAGCGGCGCCGTCGGTGAGGAGGTGGCCAGAGAGGGCAGTGGCGCTGTCGGTGAGGGGGTGGAGTCGCTGGTGAACACGGTCGTCCGGTGATGTGGCAATGGAGGGCGGACGGAGGTGGCCGCAAGGACGTGCATGTGGCGAGGGAGAGGGACGAAGAAGAAGAGAGAAAGAATGGAGGAAGAAGAAGTGAGAAAGAATGCAAGGAGAAGGGGGAGAAGAAGAGAGAGAGAATACAGGGAGACGGAGGGAGCAGTAGAGAGAAAGAAGGGAGAAGGGAGGAGAAGGGGTATATATAGGTGGGGTTCTCCCCTGGGTGCAAAATTCGAAAGTCCCGCCCAGACTTAGCCGTGGCACCCAAACATATGATGCTTCACGGCTATCTTTTTTTTGTAGGAAAAATCATCTGTTTAAAATATCTTTTTTTTCCTTTTGGAATTTTTGGATTCTGAGAATACCTCAACGGGTAAGACATCTAGTTTTTTTTGGTATATGAAAATTTATATATCGACGTCGTATGCAAAATTTATGCCTGTTTTACGATTTTCACCTACTTTTTCCCAGATACTGAAAATTCATATTTCAAAAATTTCCCAGTAACAAGATCTTAATACCTACATATATCTCAAAGGAATTTATTTTTTGAAGTTTATACTATTTTCGTTTTTGTTTTACAAAATTGAAAAGGCGGCCCACCGGGGGGGGGGGGGGGGGTGCGCAGGGACAAAAATTGTGGCTGACATAGCCGTGGCGCACCACATGTTTGGTGCGCCATACCTATGTTAACACCCGTGGCGTACATAGGGTTTGGTGCACCGCGGCTATGTCAGCTCACCTAGCCCCCCACCTATAGGCGTGGCGCACGGAGTGGATGGTGCGCGACGGCTATGCCCTTGGGCGTGGCGCACCGTGGCCCACTAGTGTGTGGTGCGCCAGGCTAGTGATTCCTTCCATAGCAATTTTCCTAGTAATGACACTGGGGGGAAGCAGCTAGTAGGGACGTTGTTCTTTACTCTAGCTCAACACAAAGAGAGAGCTCATGAAGTCCCTCGGAGAGCTTGCCCATGTGTAGAGTAACTCGATCTGCCGCAGATAAATGTCCACCGCCAGAAATTGGTGATGGACAAGGAGGAAGTAAGCCGTTCTATAGGGCAGATATGATCCCTATTGCTCTCTTGCTGCTGCGGTCGTGCACTCCACCGGTGCGGGCAGGCCAGGGTAGGGGAAGAATGCATAACTGATAGCAGAAACAAGGTTGCCCTAGAATTGTTTTCCCAGGTCCTATCGAAGGAAGAGTGCATGCTCCCTCGGTTAAAATTTCTCCACTAGCTCCCACGGTTTTCTCGAGTACACTTTCACCTTTTTCCTAGGATTCATTGCGAGTGACCACCCTAGAGGTTCTTCTACAAGAGGAGGAACAACCAGGCCCTGCTATGTTTTCCCTTCAGCCGCCGTTGTCGGCCTAAGTGCGCAAAGACCTGATAGCTTCTGGTTCCTTCCGTTCCTCTGATTTCCACCTTGCATACCTTGAAGAGAAAGTAGATAGGGTGCCAAAGCTATTTGCCAAAAAAGCTCTAGCGGAGATTTTGACGGAATATCATATGCCAGAAGAAAATCTAGGGAGATGGGGGAGGTTCTAGAGCTAACATGTCTGATAGAGGTTCTAAGCAGAAAAACAAATTTCTGCCGATTGGGGAGAAGCAATGTTGATTCTTCAGGACAATGCCACTAGGGATAAGTAGCTAGTAGGGACGTCATTCTTTAATCTAGCTCATCTCCAATAGAGAGCTCATGAAGTCCCTCCGATAGCTTGCCCATGTGTAGATGAATTAGATATGCTGGAGATAAATGTTCAGCATCAGAAACTGGTGATGGACATGGAGGAAGCAAGTCGTTCTATCAGACAGATGCGACCCCTTTTCCTCTCTTGCTGTTGCGGGCGTGCACTCCACTGGTGCGGGCAGACTAGAGGAGGGGAAGATGGCTTAACAGAGGAACAAGATTGCCCTAGCATTGTTGTCCCATGTCCTATCAAAGGAAGAGAGGATGCTCCCTCGGTTCAAATTTCTCCACTAGCTCCCACGGTTTTCCCGAGTACACTTTCACCTTTTTCACAGGAGACAGTGCGAGTGAGCACCCTAGAGGTTCCTCTACAAGTGGAGGAACAACCAGGCCCTGCTATGTTTTCCCCTCATCTGTCATTGCTAGCCTAGGTGCGCAAAAACCTGATATATTTCAGTTCATTCTCTCCTCTGATTTCCACCTTGCATACCCTGAAGAGAGAGTAGATAGAGTGCCAAAGCTAGTTGCCAACAAACCTCTAGTGGAGATTTTGCTAGAAAATCATATGCCAGAAGCAAATCGAGGGAGAGGGGGGGAGGTTTAGAGCTAACTTGCCTGAAAGAGGTTCTAACCATAAAAACAATTTGAAGCAGCCACAACAGAATTTTGGCCCTCCATGTGGTTTCGGTTTTGAATACTCACCAAAAATTGGGGTTATCCAAACCATTTCCAAGGCCAATTCTCTTCGAATCGGTGAGTCAATCCTCAAGGTTCTTGGGTCAATCAAGGTTTTCACCTCCTCAACAGTTCCCTCCACCCATGATGCAACAACAATTCCAGCAGACAAACCAGCAGCAGTTCCCGCATCAAGGCAGTCCTCGGATTGCCGCCACTTCAAGGTGTGCCACACCATGTGCAGCAGTTATCCTTATTAGGTCACATAGAAGAATTTAATTTTTTTCCGTGCTATATAACTCATAGGATCTACTATCTACGTACGGGCCAGGATAGATTTGATTGTTACCGACGCGAAGCGTGCAAGGAGTGTCGACTATGATGTCGGTGAAGCCAGATGAAGAGTTCCATGACAAAGCCTAGCGGCGTGACTGTTGCTGATTCCCCGTATCCCACCTTCTGGATCTAGCAGAGTGAGGGTATCACATGTTACCCCTCTGAGAGTTCGCACACATACGTCCGTCAAAGTCCTGAAGTGGTTCGCCTTCCAGGACTAGGCACTGCCAGGTTCAGAATTGAGGTGGAGAGCTATGTCTAATCGAAATATGATCATCCTCTCCTAATTAGAAGAAGCCCCAAACCTATTAGAGAGGCTCTAGCTAATCACAAGCTCTAATCTAATTAGAGATGTTCTAATTAGAGGCTCTAGTCCAATTGGAGAGTTTCTAATTAGAGGCGCTAATTCAATTACACGGTCTCTAATTCTGAGAGAGGAAGAGAATAGCCCGAAAGCCAATTCGATGTCCTCACAATGAGGGAGGGGTGGGATTCTATAGTGGGACAAAGGGGGAACTTACCTTGGGAGGGGTGGGAGGAGGTCGGTTTGGCCTCCCCTTCCCATGGTCGTACCAGGTCCCCTAGAAGATTTCGGTTTGGACTCCTAGATGGAAAGCAACTTACCATCTCTTGATCAGGAAATGCAAGAGAAACCAGGATAGGGTTTAGCGGCTTCTCCTCCTTCCTGCGAGACTATTCCGTAGTGTGTTTATTTTCAGTTTTGTATTCTCAGAGAAGTTGTCCCGTGACACTTCTAAGTTGCTCCAGCTCAGCCTTCCTTTGTTCTTGAATCTAGTCGAAGCTCAGACTTTGGCTACTAGCACTGTCAGCTTCAGCTTCAGCCCCTGAGTTCAGCACACCCCCTTGGATGCCTGACGTCCCTCCTCGACCTTAAGCGCCTACTCATCGGGCCCCAATGGCAATCCCTTGATCTGCATGCGATTCTGTTGTGATTCTTGTTGGGAGAGCCCTCATTCTGCGTGTATGAGCTCGCTGATGGTACTAGTTTGTAACTTCCCTAACCTCCTAACTTCTGACTGTCATATTTCTTCTTGGAACGAGTCTCACGGTCCTCTTCAGACTGGGGCTCATCATCATCTGCTCCTTCTGCATCCCTGCCATCGCTATGAGGGTCCGAGGGTGAGGAACTCGAGTTAGACTCCTTTTATGCCTCCCATTCAAGGCGAAAACCTCTCCCATTAATGTACACATTATAGTTCCCGTCCATCTTATTCTTGTTCTTGCAAGCGACCCGCACTCTGATCGGAGCGCTCCGAGTAATAGATGACAAATCAATCTCCCGGAGTTCACCTACCACGTAGGTTAATTCCCATATAGCCTCTTCAAATCTCGCCCACTGCGGCAGATCGTAGAGCCTGGCCCAAGTGATGTCCAACAAACCAAAAGCTTCAAATTCCCTAATCGACTCCGTGACCCTCGCAAATATCGACTCATTCGAGACGAATCAGAACCCATTGACGAATTTGGTCACCTCTCCCCTACTAGAATCATCAGGTAACTCGATTAGGAATTATTTCTTACCAATGCAGTTAAGCCTTCACACCCACTTGCGATCAAACCCGCTTCTTCGTCTCCTTCCCCCTCTAGGACCATGAGAATCCCCTTCACCGTTGAAGGAACACACATGTGGTCTTGAATTTGGAGACGAAAGCTATAGAACATCTTTGCCCCACTGCCACAAATCTTGATCGCTGGCCTCATCTTCCCTTTAGTGCACTCCGCCGCCACATGACTAGATTTCTTGCAGGTGTAGCAAGTTGGGGGGTGGGGGGGAGGTTGTGCAGTCGCACTGAAGGTGCCTAGATTTCATGCACTTGTGACAATAGGGACTTTTCTTGGTATGCACTCCTTCCTCCACAATCGAATTTCCATCCCTTACCGAGCTGCTAGACCCAGGCCGCTCACTGTTCTTCAGCGCTAGCTCCCGCACCTCCTTCACTCTGCGAAGATCCACCCCTCCAGCACCCCCGCCACCTCGCGGAGAGTAAGATCTGGGTGGTGGCGCATCGTCTCTGCCTCCAAATCTGTTATGTGGCGCCCCTTCACGGCCATGGAACTCCGCACCAGGCCTTGGACCCCTTTGATCTTGTTCGAACTGTCTTCGTGGAGGCCCTTGTCCCTATGCCCAAAGTCTACGCCGCGGTGATCTTCACGGTAGTCCCCCCCCCCCTCTTCGGAGGGAAATGCCCGTCTCGCTCCTGCCGATACATCCCTGCCACCACCTGCGCGAAAGAGCGACTGTTGATTCTCTTCTCTGTCGTGCGAGTCACCCTCCTTTCTCCGCCACCAAATCGCCGCATTTCTTCTCTGGAGGCTAGGAACCCTAGAGACGAGGAAGAGAGGGGAAAGTGACGGCGAACCCACACCGAGGCAGCTTTTATATCAGCTGCAACGGCCCACTCCGCCATTGTCTTGTTCTCACCGTTCCACGAAACGCTACCCGAGCAACGGCCCATCCGGCCCATAGTCCCTTTCTCCCAGCCATCTCGGCATGTAGGCGTCGGGGTAGGCCGTCTCGCTGAGGTTCTTTCTGGCGCCGGGGTAGGCCTTGCCTTAGTTCACTGTGTTTCCCTCGTCATCGCCCAACAATATTGTTGTAAGGAAAAATGTATCGAAAGATTCAGACGCCTGGAAAACTTGCACAGGGTAACCAAATGTATTTAGTACTAGTTCATTTTCAAGTACAAAATATTTTATTCATGTGCTATTTTCAAATACTTTGCGGGGGCGGGACTAGATTACGGGATGGATCCTGCCTGCAAGTACTTATCCAGCTCTGCATCTCGCTTGATTTCCTTTTATTGTTTCCACTGAATTGGCCTCAAATAACCCGTGAGGTCTGTATACAAAATGACCCCACGGATCCTTCATTGCTGGCCCCTTAGCTGGATATACTTCTTCCGGGGAACAATGTGACTCAGCAACAAGCAATTAATGTGGCTTCATCTCTTATTGATCATTGTCAGGATCACCCACCTGGAGTGCCACCTCTGTTTCAGAGACCGATCGACTGACGCCAACGAATGCATCACACAAGATAACAGATCGCGCTGTCGGATACCATCTCAATCGACAACATTGGCGCGGGCACGCCTCGTGCAGCAGGTGTGCCTGACACTGGACGGCTTGGAGAACTCCATAGAGCTTACATGTTACCTCCAGCCCCCAAACCTACTGCAGATGATACAGTCTTCAGAGAAGAAGAACTAGGGAAGGAATCTTTGAGCTGAAATCCATGGCAGATTCTGAGGAGAGAATCGGGAATGGCAATTTTGTTGCCCACACCCCTGATCATGAGCAGCAGCAAGCACCGCGGGAAGAAGTAGATGTCCAAGGTGCCGCCGACGAGGCGGAGCCGCGGAGCTGCTGTGCATGTTGTATTTGTGTCGAATATTATGTACGAGTAGGGTTACGGTAGGACTTGGAGTTGTAATAGGTGTGGACAGGTTACGGTAGTGTTGTAATCGAACACCTGTATCCTAGCGCCTCTCATATAACGAGGAGGCACCACATGTTGTAACCTATGGCGACTTGATAGTAGCAGGCGCGCAAGGGGAGCCGGCGGTTTGTGCCGGCGACCAAGGCGGCCGGTGCAGCGGTATCGATGGGGAGGAGCGCCCATAGTGTAACATCCCAGTGTTTGGGAGGTTATAAGGATCTAAATTTAATATGTGCATTTGCAAAGCATGCATCTAAAAGTACGGGAAATTTTGGCGCGAAATTTTAAACGAATAAAAGTGACCAATGTTTCACTTGACATGATGAAATAGGTCCAGTTCATCTAGTCAAGAGTACATTTGGAGTGATCTTTATAACATAGTATCTCTCGAAACCAAATCATCTGGTTACTCAAACCATAATTGGTTGTGACCAATACTAACTCTTAACAAGTCTAACCTCAAGTCTATAAGTGACTTGGGATAATTCACTAGGTATCTAGAACTCAAAGAGGGGTGAGAATCCAAATCTCATAATTGATGATCATACTTTCACCAATGAGTAATACACAACTTAACCATCTCATCAACAAAGATGTCATCACCTATAAAACAACAACTCTCTAAGTTATCAACCAGTCACATCACACCTTTATAAACTATCTCATAATTGTGAAGTGCACAGTCACAATCAAATAACAAAGGTTTAATACAACACAACAGATATAAACTAGTGTTAACTCAAAACCTACAAGTGGGAAATGACTTGATAATTGTATTATCATATTTATCGAATATGTACATATCTCATCAACCATAAAAGTAGTAACTTAAAGAAGAAATAAACCTTCCTAAACTACTGTTAAACCTTGATCATTACATATGATATTCCAAACCT
>JAPCYS010003360.1:0-22347 GCA_028641055.1 Alopecurus myosuroides
ACATTGGTCACTTTGGTATGTTTAAACTTTCGCGCCAAATTTCCCGTACTTTTAGATGCATGCTTTGCAAATGCACATATATATTTAGATCCTTATAACCTCCCAAACACTGGGATGTTACAGTATCTCCCCCTTAACAAGAACTTCGTCCCGAAGTTCAACCTCTCTCACGTAAGGATAGATAGAGAGAACTTCTGTAGAGCGTTGATTCTTCACAGCTGTTTCCTTGTGTTGGCCTTGGCATGTATAGCCTCTTGTCTTGATTGTTCACCTTCCACTGTCTTGTGTAATAATATAATACTAAGCCTGTTGCTATGACAACTCTGTTTTGTTACTAGGCCTTCCTAATGGTCTTACGAAGAAAACGTGGTATTTCCTCCACATAGTGGACACCAAGTTTCGTTCTCCGATAAATGGATATGGTTTCCAACCTCTCACCACTTTACGAAGAACATTTGGTATCCACCGGGTGATGAATAACCAATAAGATTCTTCCGGTACACTGGATTGTCTATGTTTAGGACTTCCATTTGGTTGAATCTAGTGGTCTCAAGAGAAATTCTGCTCAAAGAGGCTTGTACCACATAGTGTACATTGATCTAGGACTAATCTATTTAGTGAAAAATATCTTCGAGCTTCCTCGAGTTTTAACTCATCCCTACAGGTTACTACAACCCATTCCACCATTTAATTCCTATGGTCTTTCTACATCTTTGGTTTTGACTTCTACGGGACAACTCTATAAGTTAACTTATTAACCTCTACATGTTTCTTTCTAAGATATATCTACTCATGTGTTTTCTTTCTCATCACTTGTTGTATATCTCCATGTGGTAATGAAATATTTCACCAAATCCAAACAAGATGTGAATGTTGTCCATTCCAATCAATGGCTTCATTATCTTCTTCCTTCTTGACTTCAAGGACTTCCAGAGCTTTGATAGTTGCTTCAATCAGCTGAGATCTCAGACGCTCTCATACTAATCCTATACCCTCTAGACCAGTAAATCAAGATAGAACTCAATGTTTGCACATGCATATGCACATCAAGTTTCAACTTCATGCACAGATCTAGCCAATCAAAGATCCAAATAAGAATCATAAATCCCAAATGCATTTTTCATCATGCATCAAAAGCCTGTGAAGTAGAAGTACTTAGAGTAAAACATCTCAAGTACCAAGGCTCTTAAATGCTATACACTACAAGTAGGTATATTACCTTGTAATCTTAGTCTACCCAACCACTCTTTGCCTAGGTAATTACTCCAATTGCATGCCTTACTGCAATAGAATAAACCAACAAATGGATCCTATAGTAGTTGTTGTCTAACTTGACTCCATAAAGAACTAGTATCATATAATTTGATGTACTTTATCTTGATTATGATAAGCTTCCCATGGCATCTGTTGATCCTTCATGTTGTTGATCACATCATAGAAGTAGTAGTGTAGCTTCCATCAATGCTTATGCCTTCTCCTAACTCTATACTATACTATAATGATTCACCTTAGAGTTGATAACTAAGATATGGTATGTACCCCATAGTTACCATGGTCTAACAATTCTTCATGATTCCGAAACATTTCTTCTGAATGACTCCTATACTTAATGTATGCCATGTTCTACTCCATCCTATTCATTCATAGAATGGGGTAATCATCACTTTGACTTAACCATCTCTGACTATGTCAGAATTCTTTTTCTCAATAAAAATGATAGATGATAGACTTCTAACTATTCATACCTAGGTATAAGGAAAATAGATAAGTAGATTTACTCAGGTAGAGTAAGAATAATTCTATACAAGTATGATTATGTCATTCTCAAGTGAATGATTATCATAGTTGTAGGAAATATGGTTTAGATAAGATGGCTTCCTAAAGTCTTTACCAACCTACAGATCTCCTAAAAGGTTTTAAACCTAAGATCGCTTCGCTCTGATACCACCTGTGGTGACCAGCACACCACTGCATGTGTAGTGCGCAAGTCGATGACATAATACTCACAGAAGGACTTATCCGTGAATATTACATCCCTCAGAGTAGTACAACAGAAACACAGCGGGGCCAGGCAAAACTATAGGATACAAACCTCATTACAAAATCTTGGGAATCTCCTTGATGAATCGAGAAGATCTCCTGCAAAAAGAACATCAGAAGAAGCAATTCGAAGCTCCGAGCCGGAGAAGAACTCTAGCTCAGAACTAATCCACTACGGCTGATGTCAGCCCTAAAATATGGCTTGTAAATGCTAAGTCCAAGAATGGACTCTACCTACACCTTGATAGCTTCTCCTCCATCAACGTTGTTGGTGATGATGCTTTACTGGCTAAGTAGTATAAGACTCCACCTAGCTTCATAAGGTAAAGATGGCTTCACGATGACGACTTCCATAGGCTTCAACTCTAAGCAAGGGGTCAAACGGGATAGAATGAGTAACGAGCGTTACTCAACAAGTTCATGATATATAGTGGGTGGATGATGCACTAACTACAGCTTTAGACTCGAAAGAGTCATAAGCTAATGCAAGGTTTTGTAAACTTTCTTCAAGAGGTTGCTTTTAATTCTGAAAACTATGCCCGCGATCTTCACAGGATTAGAACTTTCATGGAGTTGCTTTCTGCGGCGTTCGCAGCTCCTTCCCGGAACAAGGGGTAACATGTCACATCCTTTTACACTCTGCAGAGGTGCGTTACTTTACCATGGACGACCAAGACCATGTGCACAACCAGGCTCGAGATCCTGTCACTCCACTCAGGTGGGGCCCGGTAGTTGGTCCAAGCCAAACCGTGCTTCTCCGCACAACGCATGCCCACCATTTCTGCCAGCAGGTTGAACGCCTGATTCCACCCCTCACGATGGAGATCTACGTGCCCTGGCAGACACTCATAGACCCAGAGCCCGTGGACGTAAGGGCTCCCACCATGTGCATGTAGTCTCGCAATACCTACAGCGTACGTCTCTGTTAGTCCGTTGACATGCGAACGAGAGAAGTATGACGGCTGACTTACTTCCCCCACAAAAGATCCATGGTCAACGCGAATTTACGGTGCAAGAATCCTGACGGCAGTTGTTGTTAATTCCTAGGTAATACGTTCCCATGCAGATGGAACCTTCCTTTGACCTATTCATCTTACCATGGTCCATCGCCCACCAAACAGAACACTACCTCTCGGGTAGTCATTCAATTAGTCATATTATATTATAAAAAGGATCATGCATTCTTTTTTGAATAGGTGTAGTACGATAGGGTTTTTCAAATAGTTTGTTATGAAGTACTGCAAAGGATATGAGCAAGTGATGAACTTGCCTGAGATTGAAATGACCATAATATTCCATGTCTTCGGGGTCAAGGTCACGTAGAACATCCTGACGTCTGAAAGATAGCAAAATAGTCCCGGTAAGGACTACAGAAACATTGGCAGCATGATACATGCATAATAATGAGATGCAATCGTGAAATACCCCGGAAAATACCCAACTTACAAGTGTAGGCTATGTTTGATATGATATTTAATCGTATGATTTGTAGGTGAATTGTTTCATTATTTGTGGTGATGTTGTTATTACAGGTTTTAGACTCACATGGGTTTCACTTTTACTTATCACACTATGTTATTATGTTTAGGTTACAAATAGTTATTACATGAATTAAGCGAGAAACGATCGTATGTGGAAAACACTGTTGACAAGATAATATACATGTTTGATTTTATGTTCAAAAGTGTAGAGCTAATGGCAATGAGTTAGTTGAAAATGATGAACTAATCTAGCTAACTCTATCATCATAATCCTTTGCTTTAATAACTAGTGATGATAGGTTTTAGTTGTGTGAAATCATGAGGGTTCTATTAATACAGAAAATAATGTTGTGGCAGTTAACATTATAGAATTTTATAATACTTTTGGAAACAAGTTTATGAGTTGGATAAAATGTTTTATCTTGACATATTTGAATTGGAAATTCTTTTCTCTTTAATTGGATATCATTCATTGTCTTCTGAAAATATTTGAATAAATTATTATTTTATTCATTTTAAATGAATTCATGATTAAGCAAGGCATTGCACATAAAAACTTGGTCAAATAACTTTGAAAACATCATAGATTAGTTGTATTTGTTATTTGAAGCATTTTGGCATATAACTTGTATTTTTCTGATTTTATGAATTACTTATTATTTTTCCAATATCTATTGTTATTATTATAACTTATTTGATTGTTTTCACAGAAAATATTTGTTAGAAAATATTTTGGAAATGCTCAAAATATCTAAATAATGTTGAAAGAATAATTTATACTTGATTAAATAGTTTTGAATATTTCTAAACCTTATTATCGAAGTTTTATTATTAAAATATTATTTTGTATCCATAATTTTAAGACTATAAGTATTATTGGATTATTTGTTTTTCTTAATTTTAATATTCAACCATTTTACTAGATTAAGAAGTAGTTATATTGCAAAGGTTTGAAATTTGTAGAATTTTATTTATTGTTTCTATTATTTTTCTTTTATTTAAGATTTTAGGCAATTACCTTACTGCCCCTAGGCTGACAGGTGGGTCCACGGGTTAGGGTTGAACCTAACCCGCTGGTCTGGTCGAGCCGGACCAGACCAGACCCGCACTCGCCCGAGCGCTTCCCCTCCTCTCTTCCTGCTTCCATTCGGGCGATGCAGAGGCGATTGGAATCGCCTCCGCCTCCGGCGATTTTCCTCGTCGCCTTCCGGCCACTCCCGCCGCCGTGAATGGACACAATCGACGCACCACCCCGCCCTTTAACCTCTCCTCCACCACGATCTGTTTGCTGTTCGCTGTGCTCCTCATGTACGAGCAAACCCTAACTCTAGGGTTTGGGAGCTCCGGGCGCTCCACCTCTTTCTGGTTTGTTCCTGCTCCATGAGGTGAATCAGGGCGCCCACGTGCTTTCCTGGTGTTGCTGCTACTTCCCGTGGTCGTGGGTGGTTACGGTGACGAGGCGCCGCCGGGAAGGCCTCCTGGAGTGCAACCGCGGGGCCACGCCGCCGCCCTGCGCTACTCCAACTGGCTGTGGTCACCACGATGGTGACCACCTGTGAGTTCCTCACCTCCCTCAACTCTCCCTGTCTCCTCCCAAGCTCTCTCTGTCTCCTCCCTCCTATGCTCTGGAACCTGGCCCTCGTGCCAGAGTTCATGCCATGATGCCTTGTGATATTCCTGCGGGTTTTCTGCTGGATGGTTTCGGCTTGGGAAATTTTCCCATTGGTTACTTGGTACAGATTGTTGTGGAGGAATTTTCTAGTATGTGGATTTTGTTTAGTGGAATTGGTGATGTAGTCTACTGGAACTAAAGGATATACCCGCTGTGAGGAATTAAAATTCACTAAGGTTTTTCCCAGGTGCTTATGTTGCCTTAGCCCCTCTCTGTTTGATTCCTAGCAAATCTCACCATGTGTGCATAATTGAGAAGTGGAAACCTTTACTGGCTGGCTATGTATGCTTGCTGTGTGTGCTACTCTGAACCTTATGGTTCAGAGGATGTGCCACAGCTATTTCTGTGGTTTTATTAGCTAAAAGATGTCTTGTGCCCCCTCTCTCTCTATACTTACTGAACCCTGATGAAAATTTGTTGTGTGCTTGTTGTGGTGAGGTATTATTCCTTTGGATTAGTGCCCAGCAACAGTTGTGCACAAGATTGTGAGCTGGATAATATCCCAGTGAGAATTTCTTGAAGATTTATGCCCCTAGTATCTTCTGTACTGATAAGAACATGTTACTTGCTTGATTTGCCCCTGGCCAATGATGCAAAAGCTGAGGCATTGATTTAATAAGAACAAGTTATTACTAAATGTATTCAAATCTCAATGATGAATTGGATGCCAAATCTGAGAATCAAATAGCACACTAAACTCAAAGATGCTAGGTTTGTTTGCCAGGTTATGTGCCTAGGGTGTGCACTCCTGGCCTCCTTGTGTAGGTGAGCTTTAGCATCTTTTTGGCTTTTTCTGGACAGATTTGATTTCTAAACTGATAAGAACAGGTCATTACTTATTTTCTTGGCCAAGCCTGTGATGCAAAGGCTGAGGCACTAGTTTTTTTTATAAGAACAGATGCTATTGTGGCTTTCTTTAATTCTCAGTGATGATTTAGGCATAGCAACTCTATGCATATCTGAGAGAACTCCCTCCCCTCTCACTCCTCTCTGCTAATCTAAAGATGCAATTTAAGATCGAGTGGCCTTGATTTATTAACCTGCTGATGTAGAGCTGCTTTGTCTTCTGGAATCTGATAAATCCTTCTTCTTGTGGCATGCTGCACCTCCTAGCTGCTTCACCTAGATCCTAGACTAATATGGGATGTGTTCTTGCTGTTCTAGCAGTACTGGAATTGTTGGTAGATGATTTTGGCTGATGTAGAAAACATGTGGTGCGGCTGGGATGGGTTGATATACTGGGACAGTGGCTTGTATAACTGCTGTCTTGATCTATCCCCTGTTGATCTTCTCACAGCAGGAATTTGGGTACTGTGTATTGTTGCTCTGAGGTGTTCCTGGTGGTGGTATGAGCTTAGAGCTCGAGTTGGTGTGGTGGAAGAGAAATGATGCTTTGCACCTATGCTTCACGGCTGCAGGCCTTTTATTCAGCTGCTGTAGCTTTGACAGCACAGAGGCATGCACCTCTATGTGAGCTGTGTGCCTGCTTCATACGGTTGAGATCTTTTGCCTGTACATGTGGTGGTATTATCCAGAGATTACCATTATTTTCACCTGCCACTTGTATTTCCTAGAACTCTGCCTATGCTGGTGTGAGGCTTAATCTGATTTGATCAGATACTACATGTAATTTCCTTAACCCTATGATGAGATGAGCAGTGCATCACACTGCCAATCTGAGGGTACTAATCCCCATTCACCCATCTTTTCTTTTATTTCCTTTCTTGTTGATTTTGCAGGTACAGAAGATCAATTGGAGACTTATAAGGCTTGCAAGAATTAGTTTAGGATTTCATTTTGCAATTGATAGCTTGTAATAGATCTTGTAATTTCTATTTATTGGATTATTGTAAAGACTTTGTATTATGGTTATATTATTAATAAAGTTAATTGTTTTCTTTTTCTTATACACAGTGAAATTGGAAATGTCCAATATTTTTTATTTCTTAATTGTTTCCATTTGAATATGGTAATTGTATTTTCTTGATTATTCAATTTGAATTCAAATTCAAATTCAAACACAAATTTCAAATTCAAACATCCCTAAGTTCAAATCTGATCCCCTCAACTCCAATATAGTCTAGAGGTCATGTCCAATTTCCACTTTCTTCCTGTATCGATCTCTCTCTCTCTCTCTGAATTAGAATATCGATGAAACCTCTATCACTCCAGGGTCTAGCATTTGCGAATAAGTCTCAAGTTGCCACTTCTCGCTTGATGATGTCTTAGAGTCAATTACCAGTTTGTTCCTGTATAATCTAACCTAATGAAACTCTAGTGTTTAATGTCCTCAGAAATAATCTGCTTACAAGATTGATCAGGTCCTGTACTCAAATTATTGTATGACACCGAACACCAGGATTTCCCCCTCAGTTGATATCTTCTTATCTTGGCTCCCTCCTTGTTTGCTTCTCTTGTAGCCATGGTCATGCAGGAACGTAGAAAAGAGTTTGGAAAGATCACAAACAGTGATCAGGGTTTAGTATAGGTTTAAGAAGGTTTGTTTCCTCGTTCAGGTTCATCCTTCAGGACTGATAAGATCATCCAGTTATACATGACTAACTTGCAGAAGTAAGATCATCAACTGTGATTTGGGTACTCACCCCTCTTCGAGTTCTAGATACCTAGTTGATTTCTCTCAAGTCACTTATAGACTTGAGGTTAGGCTTGTTGAGAGTTAATGTTGGTCACAACCAATTATGGTTTGTGTAACCAGATGATTTGGTTTCTAAAGATACTTCTTATAAAGATCACTCCAATTGTACTCTTGACTAGATGATCTAGACTTATTTCATCATGTCAAGTGAAACATTGGTCACTTTGGTATGTTTAAACTTTCGCGCCAAATTTCCCGTACTTTTAGATGCATGCTTTGCAAATGCACATATTATATTTAGATCCTTATAACCTCCCAAACACTGGGATGTTACATAGACGCTCCGGATCCCCTCTCCGGAGATACCCTAGCCCCGGTGTAGAAAAAGACGGAACCGACGTCTAGTCCCCTCTGCGTGAGATGGAAGTGTGTAGCAAAGTGGAACTAGTTGCTTGGTTGTGTCATGTTAGGCCCAAGGAACACCCTTGACAATGGTAGGGCCCACCTCCTTGCAAGATTCCCCCCGTTACGTCAGATCCGGGAGTTTCGGGGTGTGAACAGTCCTGGAACCCGCGAGAGAGAATCTGACGTCGGTGAGGCCCCAACACAGAGAGTGATGGTATCTTTGGCACCAAAACCCATGAGACACTCTAACACACATGGCATGGAAAAACATTGGTTTAGGTGGGATCCCGACGCTCCGGATCCCCTCTCCGGAGATACCCTAGCCCCGGTGTAGAAAAAGACGAAACCGGCGTCCAGCCCCCTCTGCGTGAGCCGGAAGTGGGTAGCAAAGTGGAACTAGTTGCTTGGTTGTGTCATGTTAGGCCCAAGGAACACCCTTGACAATGGTACGGCCCACCTCCCTGCAAGATTCCCGCTGTTACGTCAGATCCGGGAATTTCGGGGTGTGAGCAGTCCTGGAACCTGCGAGAGAGAATCCGACGTCGGTGAGGCCCAACACAGAGAGTGATGGTATCTTTGGCACCCAACACCCATGAGACACTCTAACACACATGGCATGGCAAAAAATTGGTTTAGGTGGGATCCCGACGCTCCGGATCCCCTCTCCGGAGATACCCTAGCCCCGGTGTAGAAAAAGACGGAACCGGCGTCCAGCCCCCTCTGCGTGAGCCAGAAGTTGGTAGCAAAGTGGAACTAGTTGATTGGTTGTGTCATGTTAGGCCCAAGGAACACCCTTGACAATGGTAGGGCCCACCTCCTTGCAAGATTCCCCCCGTTACATCAGATCCGGGAGTTTCGGGGTGTGAGCAGTCCTCGAACCCGTGAGAGAGAATCCGACGTCGGTGAGGCCCCAACACAGAGAGTGATGGTATCTTTGGCACCCAACACCCATGATACACTATAACACACATGGCATGGCAAAACATTGGTTTAGTTGGGATCCTGACGCTCCGGATCCCCTCTCCGGAGATACCCTAGCCCCGGTGTAGAAAAAGACGGAACCGACGTCCAGCCCCCTCTGCGTGAGCCGGAAGTGGGTAGCAAAGTGGAACTAGTTGCTTGGTTGTGTCATGTTAGGCACAAGGAACACCCTTGACAATGGTAGGGCCCACCTCCTTGCAAGATTCGCCCCGTTACGTCAGATCCGGGAGTTTCGGGGTGTGAGCAGTCCTAGAACCCGTGAGAGAGAATCCGACGTCGGTGAGGCCCCAACACAAAGAGTGATTGTATCTTTGGCACCCAACACCCATGATACACTCTAACACACATGGCATGGCAAAACATTGGTTTAGGTGGGATCCCGACGCTCCGGATCCCCTCTCCGGAGATACCCTAGCCCCGGTGTAGAAAAAGACGGAACCGACGTCCAGCCCCCTCTGCGTGAGCCGGAAGTGGGTAGAAAAGTTGAACTAGTTGATTGGTTGTGTCATGTTAGTCCCAAGGAACACTCTTAACAATGGTAGGGCCCACCTCCTTGCAATATATTCCCCGTTACGTCAGATCCGGGAGTTTCGGGGTGTGAGCAATCCTGGAACCCGCGAGAGAGAATCCGACGTCGGTGAGGCCCCAACACACAGAGTGATGGTATCTTTGGCACCCAACACCCATGAGACACTCTAACACACATGGATGGCAAAACATTGGTTTAGGTGGGATCCCGACGCTCCGGATCCCCTCTCCGGAGATACCCTAGCCCCGGTGTAGAAAGAGACGGAACCGGCGTCCAGCCCCCTCTGCGTGAGCCGGAAGTTGGTAGCAAAGTGGAACTAGTTGCTTTGTTGTGTCATGTTAGGCCCAAGGAACACCCTTGACAATGGTACGGCCCACCTCCCTGCAAGATTCCCGCTGTTACGTCAGATCCGGGAATTTTTCGGGTGTGAG
The DNA here is from genome assembly GCA_028641055.1 of Alopecurus myosuroides. Taxonomy (NCBI): domain Eukaryota; kingdom Viridiplantae; phylum Streptophyta; class Magnoliopsida; order Poales; family Poaceae; genus Alopecurus; species Alopecurus myosuroides. The sequence goes on from JAPCYS010003360.1 coordinate 10,136, forward strand.
CAGTCCTGGAACCTGCGAGAGAGAATCCGACGTCGGTGAGGCCCAACACAGAGAGTGATGGTATCTTTGGCACCCAACACCCATGAGACACTCTAACACACATGGCATGGCAAAAAATTGGTTTAGGTGGGATCCCGACGCTCCGGATCCCCTCTCCGGAGATACCCTAGCCCCGGTGTAGAAAAAGACGGAACCGGCGTCCAGCCCCCTCTGCGTGAGCCAGAAGTTGGTAGCAAAGTGGAACTAGTTGATTGGTTGTGTCATGTTAGGCCCAAGGAACACCCTTGACAATGGTAGGGCCCACCTCCTTGCAAGATTCCCCCCGTTACATCAGATCCGGGAGTTTCGGGGTGTGAGCAGTCCTCGAACCCGTGAGAGAGAATCCGACGTCGGTGAGGCCCCAACACAAAGAGTGATTGTATCTTTGGCACCCAACACCCATGATACACTCTAACACACATGGCATGGCAAAACATTGGTTTAGGTGGGATCCCGACGCTCCGGATCCCCTCTCCGGAGATACCCTAGCCCCGGTGTAGAAAAATACGGAACCGACGTCCAGCCCCCTCTGCGTGAGCCGGAAGTGGGTAGAAAAGTTGAACTAGTTGATTGGTTGTGTCATGTTAGTCCCAAGGAACACTCTTAACAATGGTAGGGCCCACCTCCTTGCAATATATTCCCCGTTACGTCAGATCCGGGAGTTTCGGGGTGAGCAATCCTGGAACCCGCGAGAGAGAATCCGACGTCGGTGAGGCCCCAACACACAGAGTGATGGTATCTTTGGCACCCAACACCCATGAGACACTCTAACACACATGGATGGCAAAACATTGGTTTAGGTGGGATCCCGACGCTCCGGATCCCCTCTCCGGAGATACCCTAGCCCCGGTGTAGAAAGAGACGGAACCGGCGTCCAGCCCCCTCTGCGTGAGCCGGAAGTTGGTAGCAAAGTGGAACTAGTTGCTTTGTTGTGTCATGTTAGGCCCAAGGAACACCCTTGACAATGGTACGGCCCACCTCCCTGCAAGATTCCCGCTGTTACGTCAGATCCGGGAATTTCGGGGTGTGAGCAGTCCTGGAACCTGCGAGAGAGAATCCGACGTCGGGTGAGGCCCAACACAGAGAGTGATGGTATCTTTGGCACCCAACACCCATGAGACACTCTAACACACATGGCATGGCAAAAAATTGGTTTAGGTGGGATCCCGACGCTCCGGATCCCCTCTCCGGAGATACCCTAGCCCCGGTGTAGAAAAAGACGGAACCGGCGTCCAGCCCCCTCTGCGTGAGCCAGAAGTTGGTAGCAAAGTGGAACTAGTTGATTGGTTGTGTCATGTTAGGCCCAAGGAACACCCTTGACAATGGTAGGGCCCACCTCCTTGCAAGATTCCCCCCGTTACATCAGATCCGGGAGTTTCGGGGTGTGAGCAGTCCTCGAACCCGTGAGAGAGAATCCGACGTCGGTGAGGCCCCAACACAAAGAGTGATTGTATCTTTGGCACCCAACACCCATGATACACTCTAACACACATGGCATGGCAAAACATTGGTTTAGGTGGGATCCCGACGCTCCGGATCCCCTCTCCGGAGATACCCTAGCCCCGGTGTAGAAAAATACGGAACCGACGTCCAGCCCCTCTGCGTGAGCCGGAAGTGGGTAGAAAAGTTGAACTAGTTGATTGGTTGTGTCATGTTAGTCCCAAGGAACACTCTTAACAATGGTAGGGCCCACCTCCTTGCAATATATTCCCCGTTACGTCAGATCCGGGAGTTTCGGGGTGTGAGCAATCCTGGAACCCGCGAGAGAGAATCCGACGTCGGTGAGGCCCCAACACACAGAGTGATGGTATCTTTGGCACCCAACACCCATGAGACACTCTAACACACATGGATGGCAAAACATTGGTTTAGGTGGGATCCCGACGCTCCGGATCCCCTCTCCGGAGATACCCTAGCCCCGGTGTAGAAAGAGACGGAACCGGCGTCCAGCCCCTCTGCGTGAGCCGGAAGTTGGTAGCAAAGTGGAACTAGTTGCTTTGTTGTGTCATGTTAGGCCCAAGGAACACCCTTGACAATGGTACGGCCCACCTCCCTGCAAGATTCCCGCTGTTACGTCAGATCCGGGAATTTCGGGGTGTGAGCAGTCCTGGAACCTGCGAGAGAGAATCCGACGTCGGTGAGGCCCAACACAGAGAGTGATGGTATCTTTGGCACCCAACACCCATGAGACACTCTAACACACATGGCATGGCAAAAAATTGGTTTAGGTGGGATCCCGACGCTCCGGATCCCCTCTCCGGAGATACCCTAGCCCCGGTGTAGAAAAAGACGGAACCGGCGTCCAGCCCCCTCTGCGTGAGCCAGAAAGTTGGTAGCAAAGTGGAACTAGTTGCTTGGTTGTGTCATGTTAGGCCCAAGGAACACCCTTGACAATGGTAGGGCCCACCTCCTTGCAAGATTCCCCCCGTTACGTCAGATCCGGGAGTTTCGGGGTGTGAGCAGTCCTCGAACCCGTGAGAGAGAATCCGACGTCGGTGAGGCCCCAACACAGAGAGTGATGGTATCTTTGGCACCCAACACCCATGATACACTATAACACACATGGCATGGCAAAACATTGGTTTAGTTGGGATCCTGACGCTCCGGATCCCCTCTCCGGAGATACCCTAGCCCCGGTGTAGAAAAAGACGGAACCGACGTCCAGCCCCCTCTGCGTGAGCCGGAAGTGGGTAGCAAAGTGGAACTAGTTGCTTGGTTGTGTCATGTTAGGCACAAGGAACACCCTTGACAATGGTAGGGCCCACCTCCTTGCAAGATTCGCCCCGTTACGTCAGATCCGGGAGTTTCGGGGTGTGAGCAGTCCTAGAACCCGTGAGAGAGAATCCGACGTCGGTGAGGCCCCAACACAAAGAGTGATTGTATCTTTGGCACCCAACACCCATGATACACTCTAACACACATGGCATGGCAAAACATTGGTTTAGGTGGGATCCCGACGCTCCGGATCCCCTCTCCGGAGATACCCTAGCCCCGGTGTAGAAAAAGACGGAACCGACGTCCAGCCCCCTCTGCGTGAGCCGGAAGTGGGTAGCAAAGTTGAACTAGTTGATTGGTTGTGTCATGTTAGTCCCAAGGAACACCCTTAACAATGGTAGGGCCCACCTCCTTGCAATATATTCCCCGTTACGTCAGATCCGGGAGTTTCGGGGTGTGAGCAATCCTGGACCCCGCGAGAGAGAATCCGACGTCGGTGAGGCCCCAACACAGAGAGTGATGGTATCTTTGGCACCCAACACCCATGAGACACTCTAACACACATGGATGGCAAAACATTGGTTTAGGTGGGATCCCGACGCTCCGGATCCCCTCTCCGGAGATACCCTAGCCCCGGTGTAGAAAGAGACGGAACCGGCGTCCAGCCCCCTCTGCGTGAGCCGGAAGTTGGTAGCAAAGTGGAACTAGTTGCTTTGTTGTGTCATGTTAGGCCCAAGGAACACCCTTGACAATGGTAGGTCCCACCTCCTTGCAAGATGTCACGACCCCGGACCCAGAGATATACATACTGTTATGTGCTCCTAGCCATGGACTCACAAGGGCTTCAGGGTTACCAGCCCCGGCCGCAACAAACAACGGCAGGCAGACTGGATTCATCGGCACGTAGTCCGGATCCCCAGCCTACTACTCCTTGTATCCATGCTAGTCATAACCAACTATGCATATCAAAGCGTCCACGAATCGAATGAAACTGAAGGAAACGGGACCAAAGCTATACAGAGATGCTATGTGTCCAGAAAGTGCAACAACAATCGAGGGTTACTGGGGTTACCTCGCTCCAGGCCGATCACATCGACAGGCGGGCTCGGACATGGATCATCGGCTCCACAACCCCTCGACTGCGACAACTATGCAGGCATAGCCAAAACTGTATAACAATGAGCTCGAGACCAACAACCGATCAAAGCAGTACTCTAAACATGAAACTTGTATTAAACAGGTGTTACTAGAGTATAGCTTACAAGCAGAGGTCACATGACCCAACATTACATCAGACAACGGAAGGCAAATTATGTTGCTAATCAACAAGAACCAAAAAGGCCTAAGAGGCCCCAACATAAGGCGACGTCCCAGCCCATAGATTCCAGGCTGCTACCTGGGAACCCCAAACTACTCGTCGATGTCCACGTTGAATCACCACCGATGTGAGATCTTCTCCTGAACCAAAATTAAGCAAACCTGAGTACGGGAGGTACTCAACAAGACTTAGTTAACCTATTATATATCTGCTTATTTTCAAAAAGGTTTTATGACAGCTGTTTTGCGTAAAGCAATTCTTTGTTTTCCAAAACGAGGAAGAATAGCACGTCTCATGGAGTTTTTTCAAAACAGATGAGAGGACTAATCAAATACTGAATCATCATCTTTTCATCCACCAACATCATTTCCCAGCACCTCACATGCTACAAGGATCACCCCTCCCGGCATCCGGGGAGGCACCCCTCAAACATTGCCAACATCTTTTACGCCACTTTCAAGTTATCTATGACCCCGTGACTTTCACCAAGTCGTTCATAACCGTGGACACGGCTTTCCGAAAGATTTATCCCTGCAGGGTGGTACACTTTACCCACACGTACCATCCGACTCTTAATGCCAAGCTATTGGCACAATTCCGACGATGTGCCGGCAGAGTGTGGTTGGCTCCGACCTTTACCTTGCTCGACCCTATCCATGAGTCATCCCAAACAGGGCCACCCCGTCAACAGGGAGTTGGCCACCTCCTGACGGCACCTGTTCTGTGAGTCGGGATCAAGATCCGTGTACGTCCATCACTTGTCCCGGTCACGCCCTAGTTTTTCTCCAAATCGTTTTCTGACTCACACGCAGATGGAAATAGCAAACTACGTGACTCATGGATGTGGCCAAACAAGTTAGTTAGTCGAGCGAGGTTCATCGGCTCGCGCGTGTGGTTGCACGCTCAGTCTTGGTTTCCGCGGCGAGACCTTACTCCTAGGGTTGGCAAGTACAGGACAAACAACCACTTCCCAAGTGGCCTCCCGTCCAAGCCTTAGTCAAGTTAACCACATAGTGCTCATCTTACCACGTCATCATATCATACTAGGTTATCGCAGCTCTGATTCATCAACCGGATGGAGCAGAGGTAACAAACATATGAAACTAAGCAGTAGCAGATATGAGGCTCTGGCGATGCGCACAAGCAAATCTATGGCGGCTAGGAGCAGTGGATCAGGTCATTGCGGCGGTGCAGTATATAGGTGAACTAAATTTACTAGCATCAAATACTTTGGAATCGAATGCAAAATACGAGATTCAAATGTTGTTCGAAAGCATATATGAGCAGATAAGAGGTTATGCTTGCCTTGGTTATAAGAAAACCAGATAAAGATCTTCTGGAATAAGTGCTTGACTTGTCGGTTAGGATCAAGTATTCGCCATTGGATTGATGGCCTTCTCTTCGGAGTCACGTTCGACCGAGGGGGAAACAACACCGAAAAGAAGAAGAACAATCAAACATGGCATCGATGCAATGCACAACATGTATGCATGAGCAACTTAATGCACTGAATAAATCCCTAAACATGCTCGATGAGTTGCTAGGGTTCGTATGTCAGTTATGCAATTTTAGTGAAATTATCCCGAAATAGACCCCGGAGGGCAATTCGGGCAAATATGGAAGTAAGTGCAATTTAAAAAGCTCAAATGAGTTTGAAACACCATAACTAGATTCCATTTGTCACTTTGAGCAAAATGGTATATAACTTTTAATTTTCCAATTTTAATGAATAAAAACTTATTTTTCTATTTTAAAATGAATTAACAACATTAAATAAATGGTCATTTTTGGAGTTTCTCAAAAATGTGTGAAAATGACATATTCAGATAGATTGCATTTTTCTGAAAATTTCCATAATTCCATTTTATTTTTCAGAGTAATATTTTGGAAGATATTAAATTATCAAATTTTATTCATTTTCTGGAAATAGAAAAACAGGATTTGTGACGTCATCATGACGCAGGGATGACCTCACTCTTCCCTGTTCTTCACAGATGTGCTCGAAATTGATCAAATTCGCGCGCGATTTCAAAATCAAACTATACCAAGGGATAGAGGAGCTCAAGGGGAGTTTAGGGGTGGCGGCGGAGGGACCAAATGGTCGCCGGACTTGCGCCGGTGACCATCCGCGCGGCGGCGGACGGTGGTGCACGCCGTTGGGAAGAACCAGAGGCGGAGGGGAATGGAGGAGAGCACCTACGTGCTCAGGAGCTCACCAGGACCTCGAAGGAGTGGTTGGGTGGGACGAATCGAGGCCGGAGTGGGCGATGCCGTGAAGAAACGACGGCGGCCGGCCATGGAGGAGACGGCCCGATTCCGGCGAGTGGGGGAATCCCGGCAAGCGAAGCTCATCCAGGAGGCGTAGGAGTCCATGGAGAAGCTCGTGGTGGTCTCCGTTCGTGCGGGGGTGGCCGGAGACGGCGGCCCGAGGCGGCGGCCGGCGGCGGTAGGTTTCGGTTAGGGTTCTGTTTCGTTTGCCGATACAGAGAACGAGAGAGGCAGAGCAGAGGAGCGAGCAGGAGGAGGGGAAGGAGGGCACAGCTTCTGGGTGGTCACCCGCACGATGGGGCGGTAGCAGCTGCGTGGCAGCAGCTCTCCGGCGAGCTGTCTGCTTCACTCGGGGAGGAAGAAGACAAAAGGGGTCTTTTCCCCATAACCCCCTAGGAGATTTTAAAAAACTGCAACCTAGCCCTTTTCCATTATAAACAGATTAGAAACAAAGATTTTGGGGACCTTTTGCAAAGTAAAATTTGAAAAAATACTTTTTGGAAAGCTTACAAAATTTCCAACAACACCATGTGTTACTTTGGTGTAATTGAAATATTTTCCAGTACAAAATTTTGGAACCCAAATTAAGTACTTTTTGGGGAGATTTTTCTGAAACCATTTAAATTCAAATTTTAAAATGGTTCAAACATGGTTTAAATTGTTGTTTCATGCATGTATGATATGAACTCAACACCACAACACTTTGGTAGCAAAATTGGGATGTTACAAATCTACCCCCCTTACAAGAATCTCGTCCCGAGATTCCCGAAGGAGAAGAAAGAAGGAACACCGGTTTTGAACGATCTTCTCGAACCTTACGGTTCTTTTCTTGAAGAGATTGTTCCGTAGCATCGAGTGTTGCTTGGCTACACCTTAGGTGAGAGGGAAAACTCTTAGGAACTGATCTTTACGAAGATCGAGTATCCCATGGGTAACTCATGACAGGAATGTTCATAAAGAACTGTTGAGTTAACAAGCATGAAACACATCAAGGTAACGGGGTGAATAAAAGATGGTTTCAAGTTTGTGGATGATAGTTCTTGAAAGGATTTAGAATATGATCTTTGCACAAGACTTCAAATCCTTTTGGAGAAAGAAAGGTTGAAAAACTTATGACATCGAGGTTTCTTCAAACAGAAAACCGAGATGGAAAGAATGGTCTTGGATACCACAACGTAATATCCGTAGACGAGGGAAAACACGAGAAAACACTGTAATCGTGCATCAGAGAGAAATCGATACAAGATCATGTTCACTCTTCAGAGTGGACACGGAAGATAACGAAACTTTCACTCCGTCAAAACTTTGTCGAAATCTTTGTCAAAGATCGGGATGTTACTTCACAACAGAAGATGAGTAACCGAAAGATGTGGAAACACCGTAACAAAGGAGGAATTCTTGATCACACCATAAGGATGGTTAACCAACGAGAGATTGTAGCACCGAAAGAAAACAGTGAATCTCTTTTCTATTGTGGTTTATCCGTAGCAATACGTTTACCACATGGTTAAGATCCCATGGCTAAAGTAACTGACAAATTCACACAATGTGTGAGATGAACAGAACTCCAAGTACAAACAACTTGAGAAAGGGAACTGATCAATGGCGGTTACAGAATACCACGAGATGGTCTCATGATGAACTTGTTTCCACCGAACAAACGTTTCGAGGATTGACAAAGGGACATAGCAAGAATCAACTTCCAGGTTCTCCTGGATGTTCTGGATACTAATATCAGGCTTATGACAAGCCTTCTATAGGTCATCAAGTGAAAGTAGAACTCCGGTTTGGAAGAACTGGGAGGAAAACTTGTTAGAATAAGCCAGACAAGAATTCTCACGGGGAATGGTTGTTCTTACGGATTCAAAGAGATATGACATTAGGCCTTCCGGCTAATTGTGTCAACCACAACATCAACCATGCCGGATTTTGAAAAGACCTGATTCAATACTCTTGAGGAACACCAACCATCGTTGCTGCTTGAGATTCAGCTCTGGTTAGTGGGTTGATAACTCAGACTCAACATGTTTGACCAAAGATGTTGCACCGGTTATAGCTAAGATACATTTACTAGATTCTCAAGACATGGACTATGATGCCAAGCTCGAGAAAATGAGCAAGATTGCAGAACTCATGTATTAGCAACTTGCGAAAGACGGTTGCATCTACATGGTTTAGTTGCAACAAAACACATCGGAGTCCTTGTGACAAAGATGATTACCGAGATAACGAAGTTCTTAAACTTCTTCTCTCAAGGAAAATCAGTCAGTGGCTTGTGTGGATACAAACTTCTTCCAGAGGTGGAGGTAACAACCTGCCATCTCAAGAATAGTCCACACATGCATGACCGACTTGGGATTATTCCCGAAGGAACAAGAAACTATACTTGGATCCTCGGCGACAACTTTCACCATAAGCACATGGACCGGAGTAAGTCACTTCGAACATCCAGAACACAACTTCGTGATGACAAAGATGGTTCTCAAAAGTTTCCAACGTTAGTGCCAAGTGTTCAAATGAACCTCTTGCAACTTGGAGAAAGTAGGAATGTCATCGATGGGCTCGAAAACACACTTATCAAAACACTCCAAGAAGAGGGGTTTCATATGATATATGAACAAGGCAGAACATTGGTCAGACCAAAGGACATGAGGTGTACTCGAGCCAAACACCATGATGAGTGAAAACACCATCAGGATAGTCCGTGAATCTGGACTTGATCTGACGATAGCCCAAATCAAATCAAGGTTGAAAGATAGCATGTCCACTAAGGAGATACTATCCCGCTTGAACACAAAGGAAACAGACATCCCTTAACAGAGGATCCAGTTAGGCGGAGCTTTTGTCTTTCAACTCTCCAAGTTGTTGTTTAGGCTCAACTAACTAGTCCGGGGTATCCAGCGCTGTTTCTTGGAGAAAAGAGTAGTTCAAACTACCCCTCGTTTAGACATCACGGCCAGGTAACAAACCTGGTGATACTTCTAGAAAGACAACCAGAATATCACAACCTATCGGCATGTCTCGAGGTTTGGAAGGAAACTTGCTTTTCAATGCACCCGACAAGGTCTTGAGAGCTTTGGTATGAACCTAACTCTTTGACCAAGAATGTGCACCGGAAAGAACGGATTTGGTGACTCAGTCAACTTCAAACAGAGACTGGGTGACCAGTAGTGCTAAGAAGGATACAGATGTTTCTTAGACTTTTCCAAAGCAATAGAAATTGCTAGGAATAGCTGATAACCATGCCAATGCACACACCCATTCTCATGATTCAAGCTTAGGGGAAGGGTGAGTGAAGACATGTAGGAGCATCACTTCATCATTGAGGCCATGAAACTTAACAACCTATTGATAAAAAAGAGTGTGATACTCGGAGTAGAACAGAACAGAAGCTAATGAAACTTCTTTAATCTGCGGATTACAAAACTTTGACCTGGTTCTTAAGGTGAATGAGGTACTGGAGTTTGTTTCTCCTGACATCTCAAGGTGGAATGTTTTGACGAAAAACAAGAGCAAAGGCATTGGAAGAATCCAACACACCTATGCAACTTGGGTTCCAACAACAGACGGAGACTTATGTGCAACTAAAGATTAAGGACAGGCTCCGGAAAATCCAGAGGTCACGTGGAATGCACAGGGTAATACTCATTTGTAAAACCCATGCAAAAGAGTTGGTATAACTGAGATAAAAACAAAGATGTGGAATTCAGGATGATCACTCTTGATGTGATCCTTTTCGATTCCAAGAGAAAGCCTACGGCTAGAGTTGGAATTGCCTAGTCATCCTGAGGTGGAACAGATTTCTCAGGATCCAAAGAGACGGAACTTGGGTTAAAGGTCACATCCTGTGCTGGTAGCATACACATCACATGATTAAGGAACCATATGATTTGACATACTTCGATCCAGCACATTCCGGGACCTTCGGTTCAAGTCCAAGGTTAGACACTAAGAGAAAGGAGTAACTACTATCTTAGTGCCTTAAAGGACACTATGAATAGCAATTACGAGGTAGCTTTCAAAAGACAACGATAGCTCCGGAAGAACTTTGAGCAGAGGATAACAGACACATTCGAGATGAAAAGAAATCTCGAGGTTCAGGATTTAGAACTTTGAAACATGTAGGAATGTGGAATCCTTACAACTTCGAGAGATTAAGAATGGAAAGGAATCTCCCAGTTGAATCAAGAGATAACGAAACACGGAACACACACGACTCTAGAAACTTTAACACTAGGTCAACTTGGGTAAAAGAACGTCTTGCCATAGAAGGCACCTAAGTTTTGATTAATCAGAACCTTTTCAAATCAAAACAGGTAAGGAGACCCAGAGTTAGAGCGATACCAGATACGGAGTAAAAAAGAATCCTAAGAAGTTTTTTTTTTTCAATCCATGTCGAGTTTCCAAATAGCTTTCAGAAACACTAGACTCGACATCGACCAAGCAGTAAGGTTTTCCTACAGGCAGTCCTGCTCTGATACCATGACTTGTCACGACCCCGGACCCAGAGATATACATACTATTATGTGCTCCTAGCCATGGACTCACAAGGGCTTCAGGGTTACCAGCCCCGGCCGCAACAAACAACGGCAGGCAGACTGGATTCATCGGCACGTAGTCCGGATCCCCAGCCTACTACTCCTTGTATCCATGCTAGTCATAACCAACTATGCATATCAAAGCGTCCACGAATCGAATGAAACTGAAGGAAACGGGACCAAAGCTATACAAAGATGCTATGTGTCCAGAAAGTGCAATAACAATCGAGGGTTACTGGGGTTACCTCGCCCCAGGCCGATCACATCGACAGGCGGGCTCGGACATGGATCATCGGCTCCACAACCCCTCGACTGCGACAACTATGCAGGCATAGCCAAAACTGTATAACAATGAGCTCGAGACCAACAACCGATCAAAGCAGTACTCTAAACATGAAACTTGTATAAACAGGTGTTACTACAGTATAGCTTACAAGCAGAGGTCACATGACCCAAATACATCAGACAACGGAAGGCAAATTATGTTGCTAATCAACAAGAACCAAAAAGGCCTAAGAGGCGCAACATAAGGCGACGTCCCAGCCCATAGATTCCAGCTGCTACCTGGGAACCCAAACTACTCGTCGATGTCCACGTTGAATCACCACCGATGTGAGATCTTCTCCTGAACCAAAATTAAGCAAACCTGAGTACGGGAGGTACTCAACAAGACTTAGTTAACCTATTATATATCTGCTTATTTTCAAAAAGGTTTTATGACAGCTGTTTTGCGTAAAGCAATTCTTTGTTTTCCAAAACGAGGAAGAATAGCAACGTCTCATGGAGTTTTTTTCAAAACAGATGAGAGGACTAATCAAATACTGAATCATCATCTTTTCATCCACCAACATCATTTCCCAGCACCTCACATGCTACAAGGATCACCCCTCCCGGCATCTCCGGGGAGGCACCCCTCAAACATTGCCAACATCTTTTACGCCACTTCAAGTTATCTATGACCCCGTGACTTTCACCAAGTCGTCCATAACCGTGGACACGGCTTTCCGAAAGATTTATCCCTGCAGGGTGGTACACTTTACCCACACGTACCATCCGACTCTTAATGCCAAGCTTTGGCACAATTCCGACGATGTGCCGGCAGAGTGTGGTTGGCTCCGACCTTTACCTTGCTCGACCCTATCCATGAGTCATCCCAAACAGGCCACCCGTCAACAGGGAGTTGGCCACCTCCTGACGGCACCTGTTCTGTGAGTCGGGATCAAGATCCGTGTACGTCCATCACTTTCCGGTCACGCCCTAGTTTTTCTCCAAATCGTTTTCTGACTCACACGCAGATTGGAAATAGCAAACTACGTGACTCATGTGTGGCCAAA
>JAPCYS010001525.1:0-22306 GCA_028641055.1 Alopecurus myosuroides
AATCCAATAAATGCAAATAAATATGTTTTCCATACCATTTTGAATATCCTATTCAAATATAAATTTGTTTCATTGTTTGAATAATTTAAATTGCCTAAATAATTTAATACTTGTTTAATTCATTTAAATTTGATAAAAATCATAACTTACTCAAAATAAAATATTTTTGAACATTCAAAATATGTTTTTCAAACCATCAAAGTGTGAACTTTTCAAATGTGAGTTTGAGTTTATGATTTGAACAAATAAAATTCAAATAAAATTCATACTTGTTTTAAATTCAATTAAAACTTGTTTAATATTGTTTAATTCATAGTAAATTCATCCTAATTCAAATTTCAATATTTGAAACATGTAATCCAACTAAAATTTGATGTTTTCAAATATAAATTTTGTTAATTGTTTTGCACACTTTAAGTTGATGAAAACAATAATTGTTTGTGTGACATGTTTAAGTAGCCAAAATTTCTAAACTTTAATAAATAATTTCCAAAATTTGTTAAACCCTTTTATTACTTGCATCTATTATTGTTATTTGTTGTTATCTTGTTATCATCATCATGGATGCATCATGCTAACAACTTTCACATAATAATTAATTGTAAATCATTTGTTCCACTTAATTATGGACCCTTTCCATATGCCACTCAAAATAGCATAGGGGTCCATCTAAATTGTATTATCATGTTAGCTAGTTTATTTTGATGCAACCCTTAATTTGTCATGCATCATCTTGATTGTGCACAATGCCATGAAAATGATTGTTTACATTTCTGTTTTGTTTGTTTGCTTATTCTCGAATAGACGACGACGTTGAGACAGACGATCCTTACAGCACCCCTTCTGAGGATCTAGCTCAGTACCAGGCTGTTGAGTTTGCAGGCAAGTTATCACTCACATGAACCATTGTGTTCCTTTCAACCCTGGTTACCGATACTTTCCGTTGTCTATTCTTGCTAGCCTTAGTGGTAGTTGTTTCTGTTACGAACCTATCACATGAATCCCTTAACCCTGATATTGTCTCACCACCCCTCCTACAACCCTATTGATTGAGCCAGTGTCTTACTAGTATGCTTAGGTTGTTTTGCTCGAGTCTGTTACCCGTTACTTTCAGTTACTATATTTCATTATGTTCTGGGGGCTTGATGTTTAATCAATCAATCAATCATGCTAATGTTATTACTTAATAATAATTTGATGATAAGGCACCGGCAGGACGCCCTGTGTGGTTTTGAGGCCTGCTAGTGTCGACCCTAATAGGAAAAGGGTCTTGTCTACTGATCCATGATGAGCGCACTACCCGCATGTGGGAAGCGAGTATGGGCGCCCCCCTCAATTTGATTCGATCCGCATCTCGTCCAAATCATCTCATTTAGTTCGTGCTTTCTATTTGCCGCATGCATGTTTTTGCGAGCCCAGCGCAGGGTGGAACTTTCGTAGTCGGCATATAGGGGGACACAGTCTTAGAGTGATGAGGGTCCCTTTTCTTCGGGGCTTGATTTAGCCGTGCGTCCAAGGTGCTTTGGGCTTGATGCGAAGAAGAGTTGAGTTGTGTTGAGTGCCCCGCTTGGTGGGAGGCATCCCATCTGGCGGGTTATTCATACGTGTACGGCCAAATTAGTGCAACCCTGCAGGGATAATCTTCTCGAGAAGCCGTGTTTTCCGCGGTTATGGTTAACTTGGTGAAAGTACTGGCTAACAAGTACTCAGGACAACTTAAACCTAATGATTCACAATCTCACCCATGATTACAATTTGACTAGTAATAGGATTATTGTCAAAAAACTTGTTTCATCGTAATCCAACTGTGTGAGTTATCCTCGGATTTCTTCTTTGGATAAGGGGCGAGATCTAGGATGGGTTTGTTTGAAGTTATCTTTCAGTTGGTTACAACACTCGATCTTATCCCCTTTCTGATAGTTGGAAGTGATAGAATCTCTGTAGTTGGTTAGCGCAGCCAGTTGCAGCATCTTATATCCCTTCTTTCCGTTGAACCCAAGTCATCTGTGCTTGTGTTGACGGGCTATACTTTGGTGAACTGTGAGTCTTGCTTGCCAGTACGTCTATGTACTGACCCTTTGGGGCTGTGGTTTCCGCAGACTATGATTACGAGGATCCAGGTGACGGCTACTACGTGGAGTTTGACGAGGCTGCTGACGAGTAGTTAGCGGACCCGGGCAGGATCCGAGGCATCGTGGATGGGCTCCGTCTTTATTTCAGTTTCCGGCTTCTTAAGCCTATTTGGATTTTGTCTGTACTCAGACCCCTTTGAATGCTTCCGCTGAGATGTAATGATGCTATGTTGGGACATGTGTCCTCTGGATGATTGTATTTGCTATCTCTGCCCTAGTGAGGGCCAGTTGCAACTTATTTCTATCTTTTGTGTCGTAGAGGCATGTTGTGTTATCCTTTTGTTCAAAGCCGTTGACGTACCATGTGTGTATGGTATGAAGTACGTCAATGGTAGTGTCCTGATTTCTACAGGATAGTTTACATCGACGGTGAACAGTAGCGATGGGTTGTCACACATAAGTGTTGGCCTACTCGTAAGAGGACGCGGGTGCCGGAAAGCCCCGTAATCCCCATCAGAATACTGTTCAGTTCGTACGGTGAGTATCCTATAGAAGTCCGGGTGCGACAAATGGTATCAGAGCCTGTCTGCCTGTATGATCCCTTTTTACTGGTCGCAGTTGAGTCTAGAACTATTTTGTAGCTATAGGGAAAATGAAACGTGAGAGTAGGAATTCTGCCATTTTTCTTCTTTCCCCACCCACCCACCCTTTTCTGGTAAGGAAGTGCAACGTTGTTTTCTCTTCTCACCTAAACTTTCAAGTTAGGATTTCACGTGTTTTGGGTTTTCCGTAGTACCTCAGGAGTTTTGGTCTCGAGTTTCCCGATGTTGCTTCAATATCCTGTTTTTCATCCTTATCGTCCGTTGAACCTTGTTGTTGCTTTCCACATCAGTTCTCTACCGGCGTCTAATCAAAACCTCCCAAATCATCTGCAGATGGATCTCAGGTTCTTCCCGCAGGTGGTTCGGATGACTCGCTGTGAGAGCACTGCCGGTTATCCGGAGATGCTGAGAGACATGGTTACCTATCTGGGGTTCCATTGGGCACCAGAGTACCAGGTCTACGAGCAGCAGCGAGAGTTTGACCAGACCTACTACCAGGCTATTGTCTACATTCTGTCGGATGATGGCAGGAGCGTTGTCCACCGCTACGAGGCAGTAGGTTCCACAGTGGATATGGCCGTGCAGCAGGCAGCTTACGTGAGTCTCACCGTCCTCCGTGCTGACTACTGGGGATTTGATGATTCCATCTCTCGTCACATTCCCCGTGGTTACATCACGTCAGCGGGAGTTCACTTCACTCTCCACGGCAACCTGGATACCTACGAGTCTGATAGCTCCAGGCTGCACACCACTGCTCAGTTCGTGAGGCACAGTGACGCAGTTGCTTCCACACTTTCTCAGGAGTTAGCCTCAGTCAGGGAGCAGCTCTATCTTTCTTTGACTCGTCTGGCTACGTACACCACATACTTTGTTGGAGACGAGCGCTTTGCGCGTTTCACTCAGCCAGCTGGGTTTCCGCTGCCAGATGCTGGAGGTTACGAGCCGATCAGAGGTCCACTTCTCGACCTTGGTCCTGGTTACACTGGGATTCCCCGCTTTGGAGCACAGGGAGACGACGCTTTCTACTTCAACACACCGAGAGTTGCTCTCAGAGCAGTCCCGCTCTACGTGGATCGTCGTTACACCTACTTCCGTGGGATTCCTCCTCACCGTATCTCTCGTCGTACTACTCACCGCCGTCCTGCGTGATGAGCATGGGAGTACCGATGTATCCATTCCTAGCTATGTTTAGTTATCCTTTGGCATTCGAACCATGTATTGGTCTGTTGGATATTCTGATGTATTTGAACATGTGATGATGTACCTGTTGGTTATCTATTCATGCGTCGGAATAATCTATCTTTCGGTTACCAAGTCTATCCTTTACTTTTGTTGTGCTAAAATGAATGTCTATTCAGGATGCCGCCAACAAGGAGCAACCCGCCTGAACCACCTCCGCTCACGGAGCTGTTGACTCAGATGACTCAGGTCGTGGCTCAGATGGCCCAGATCCAGGCTAACCAGCACAACAACCAGAATGCTCCGCGCGTCAGCATCAAGGAGTTTCTGAGCATGGGGCCGAGAGCTTTCGTGGCAACACGTGAGCCTCTGGATGCTGATGACTGGATCAGGGAGATGAACAGGGCTCTGGAGATTGCTCATGTTGCTGAGGAGGATAAAGTGAAGTATGCCACCTACCTACTGAAGGGTCAGGCAGCTACCTGGTGGGAGAACTACCAGACCATGAGAGCTGGCTATCCTATCACCTGGGGATGTTTCAAGGATGCCTTCCTGAAGCACCACATCCCAGATGGTCTCATGGAAAGGATGCGTGAGGAATTCTGCTCTCTCAAACAAGGCAAGTTGGACGTCCTCGGATACCAGAACGAGTTCAATCGTCTCGCTCGATACGCTGGTGACGAGGTGTCCACTGAAGCCAAGAAGATGGCAAGGTTCCGCCGAGGTTTTAACCCGGAACTGAAGTACGCTCTCAACAACGTCAAGTGCAAGGACTTCGTGGAGCTCGTGAACACCGCGCTCAATGAGGAGAATGGGCGCAAGGCGTTCGAAGAGTCCCGTAAGCACTCGCGTGAGGGTGGTTCCTCCTCCAACATGACCACCCCTCCGCAGAAGCGCCGCATCTGGGTGCCAAATGGTGCTGTCACTCGGGCTCCAAATGCCCAAGCTTCTCCAGGCTTTGGTCCCCGCCCACCCAACCCATCTCAGATGCAGGGTCAGAGGTTTCCAATGGGGCAGCCAAGGCCAGGTCCTCCTCGTGTCGTCACTTGCTACAAGTGCAAGGAGACTGGACACTACGCTGATAAGTGCACTCAGAGGCAGCTACCTCCACCACCTCCTCGCCCCAACACCAACCAGGCAATGGTTCGTGCTCCCCCGGCTAAAGCCTTCAACTCCAACAACAGGCCTGTGGAGGACCGCGAGGGTGAACCATATCAAGGCCGACAAAGCTGAGGAAGCTGCTGACGTCGTTCTCGGTATATTACCCGTAAACTCTATTCCAGCTAAAGTGTTGTTTGATACCGGAGCATCGCATTCGTTTGTGTCAAAGATCTTTGCTACAACGTACAATTTAGCTCTGGTTCCGCTAAGCAATCAAATCTATGTTCACTCTCCGGGAACTAAAATGATTACTTCCAAGATAAGCATGGACAATCAAATCCTAATTGGAGGTCGCATATTCCTTGCTTCACTCATGTTGCTGGGAAATTCTGACATTGATGTCATTCTGGGTATGGATTGGTTGAAGACCCACAAAGCTAAAATTGACTGTGCTCAAAAGTCAATAACTCTCTCCCACACTTCAGGCCAGATAGTCTATTCTCCATATGGATCAAGTTCTGTTCAGCTGTTCAACCTCGATGCAAAACCTCTTCCTGCAATTGAAAATGTTCCGGTGGTTTGTGAATTCCCTGACGTCTTTCCAGAGGAGTTGCCAGGGATGCCTCCGGACAGAGCAGTTGAGTTCGTGATCGAGCTTGAGCCAGGTACTGCTCCAATCTCTAAGAATCCATACAAGATAGCTCCTCCTGAACTGAAATTGTTGAAGGAGCAAATCGATATGTACATGGAGAAAGGTTACATTCAGCCTAGTTCCTCCGCTTGGGGTTGCCCAACTCTGTTTGTTGCCAAGAAGGATCAAACAAAAAGACTCGTGGTTGACTATCGTCCTTTCAACGAGAAAACCATGAAGAACAAGTATCCAATTCCTCGTATCGATGATCTTTTTGATCAACTTGCTGGAGCCTCAATATTCTCAAAGTTGGACTTGAGGATGGGGTACCATCAGATAAAGATCAGAAAGGAAGATATTCCTAAGACAGCTTTTACCACTCGTTACGGTCTATATGAATACACCGTCATGTCCTTTGGTCTCACCAATGCACCGGCAACGTTCTCAAGACTCATGAATTCTGTCTTCCATGAATACCTCGACAAGTTCGTTGTGGTATATCTCGATGACATTCTAGTCTACTCAAAATCCGAGGAAGAGCATGGAGAACACCTTCGTCTCACTCTCATGAAACTTCGCGAGCATCGTCTGTATGCCAAGTTTTCCAAATGTGAGTTCTGGATTCCAGAAGTTGCATATCTTGGTCATATCATCTCTGCCAAGGGCATAGCCATTGATCCTGAAAAGGTTAAGGCAATTGTTGACTGGAAACCCCCTAAGACGGTGAAGCAAGTCAGAAGTTTTATTGGCTTGGCTAGCTATTGTCGTCGTTTCGTCCAAAACTTTTCCAAGATTGCTAAACCTCTCACTGATCTCACAAAGAAGGACAAGAAGTTCGTTTGGACTCCACAGTGTGATGAAAGTTTCAATCTCTTGAAGACTAAACTCACTTCCACCCCAGTTCTGGTTTGCCCAGATACTACCAAACCTTTCCAGGTATTCTGTGATGCATCTCTCCAAGGCCTAGGAGCAGTTCTTATGCAAGAACGTCAAGTTGTGGCTTATGCTTCACGTCAGTTGAACCCACATGAGCAAAACTATCCCACACATGATCTTGAACTTGCAGCAGTTGTGTTTGCCCTCAAGAAATGGAGACAATACTTGTTGGGTAACAAAACTGAAATCTTTTCCGATCATAAGAGTCTGAAATACATCTTCACTCAGCCAGATCTGAACCTCAGGCAAAGGAGATGGATTGAGAAGATTAAAGACTTTGATCTCACTATTTCTTACACTCCAGGCAAAGCTAATGTTATGGCCGATGCTCTTAGTCGCAAATCCTATTGCAATAATCTCATGATCATGGAAAGCCAACCTCCACTTCATGAAGAATTCCAGAAGCTGAACCTTGGTCTTGTCCCTGAAGGATACATTGCTAGCTTGACAGCCAGTCCAACTCTCGAGGACAAGATTCGTTCTGAACAACTTCGTGATACTGAAATCAAGAAGATTGTAGAGCACATCAAGGAAGTCAACGATAAATTCAAGTCCTTCTAAATTGATGACAAGGGAACTGTGTTCTTCGAAGGACGCATTGCAGTTCCTCAGATTCAAAGTCTCAAGGATATCATTCTCAAGGAGGCTCATGAAACTCCTCTATCCATTCACCCTGGAAGTACGAAGATGTACCAGGATCTCAAGACTCTGTATTGGTGGCCTGGCATGAAACGTGAAATTGCTCAATACGTTTCTGAATGCGACGTTTGTCAACGTGTTAAGGCAGTCCATCAGAAAACAGCCGGTCTTCTCCAACCTCTCAAAATTCCTGAGTGGAAGTGGGACATGATTGAAATGGACTTCGTTACTGGGTTTCAAAAGTCCAGGAAGGGCAACGATGCAATCTTCGTTGTTATTGATCGTCTCACTAAGGTAGCTCACTTCTTTGCTGTCAAGGAAACTATCTCAGCTAGCCAGTTAGCAGAGCTCTACACAGCAAAGGTTGTTCCTCTTCATGGTGTTCCATTGGAAATTAGCTCAGACCGTGGAAGTATCTTCACTTCCCATTTCTGGAAGAGTTCTCAAGATGCATTGGGCACTAAACTTCTGTTCAGCACAGCTTATCACCCTCAGTCTCAGGGGCAAGTCGAAAGAGTCAATCAGATTCTCGAGGATATGCTCAGAGCATGTGGTCTCTCCTTTGGCATGAAATGGGAGGATTGCCTTCCATATGCTGAATTCTCCTACAACAACAGCTACCAGGCAAGCCTAGGCATGGCACCATTTGAGGCACTGTATGGTCGCAGATGCAGGAGTCCAATCAATTGGTCTGGAGCTGGTGAACGTTCACTCTTAGGCCCTGACATTGTTAAGGAAGCCGAGGAGAAAGTTCGTATCATTCGTGACAATCTCAGGATTGCTCAGTCTCGTCAGAAGAGCTATTATGATAGCAAGCACAGGGATATGATCTATGCACCTGGTGATAAGGCATATCTCCGTGTAACTCCCCTCAGAGGCACTCATCGTTTTGGTGTGAAAGGAAAGCTTGCACCAAGATACATTGGTCCTTTCAACATTCTTTCAAGGCGCGCAGAAAATGCTTATCGTCTCGAACTTCCAAAAAAACTATCCAAGGTGCACGATGTGTTCCACGTGTCACAACTCAAGAAGTGTTTCAAAGATCCAGATCGTGCAGTTGATCATGATTCCATTGAACTGCAAGATGATCTCTCTTATGAGGAGCACCCTATCCAAATTCTCGATGAGACCGTTCGTAAGACTCCCAACAAGAGCACCAAGTTCTTGAAAGTGCAATGGTCGCATCATTCCGATAAAGAGGCAACATGGGAGACCGAAGAGGATCTTCGCAAGAAGTATCCGGACCTGTTCACTTCTCAGTAAGGAATCTCGGGGCGCGATTCCTTCAAGGGGGGGCGTTTTGTAACATCCAAGTATGAAAACTCCCTAGTTGTTTTGTTCTTTGTTTAATTTAAGCAATGCATCATGTCATCATCCTCATTTTTATTTCTGTTTGCATTGTTTTCATAATGAAATTCAAACTTTAATCAACCTTGTTTTCTTACTTGTCTGTTACAATCTTTTCAAATAAAGAATTGCAAATCAAACACCTCCTTTGTTTCCAAATAGTTCATTAATGATCACTTCTTAAATTGTTGCTTTAAATCAAACAAATAATTCAATCAACAATTCCTAAATCATTTTTTAATTTCAAACCAAGTCTTCAAATCAGTACCTCTTGAATCCATGAAGTTCACCACACCATTGTACTCTTTAAATCATGTTAAACCTTAGGGGTAACCCTATTAAAAATGCTTGTTTTCATAAGGTTTCATTAATATTAAAAATTCCCTAAATTTGGTTTAATCTTAAACAGCAAGCAAATATTTAAACTTTTGCAAATAAAAGCTACCAAACGTTTGCTTTTGGCCTAATGAACTTCCCCTAATTTTTCCAAATTTTTCTCTAAGATAAAACCTACCTTTTTCTTCCAAAAGCAAAACCTACAAAAAAAAAACAGAAAAGGAAAAATAAAAAAGAGAAAAACTAACGCACGCGCGCGGCAGCTAAGCGACCCGGCCCACCTAAACCTAACCAGCGCGCAGCCCAGCCCGTCTATCCCTCACTTACCGCTTTGAGAAGCGTGCGCTTCTTCTGTCCGAGGTACGGCAGCGCATCGGGGCCGCCACGTCGTTGTACGGCGGCAGCCGACGGCCACCCCATGTTTTCCGCGCCTATAAGACCCCCACGGAACCCTAGGGCGCAACCCTAACTCCTAGGCCTCCTGTCTCCTCCTCGATCCGTCGCAATTTCCTCTCTCCTCGTCGTTTCCCTTCTCTGAAACACTCACCGGCGGCAGCTCCTCTGAAACCCGCCATGGCACCGCCACCTCACTGCCCCACCTAGCCAACTAACTACGGGAACCGCATCGCCACTCCTTCCTCTACGCGTTGGACACCGTAGCTCGCACGGAGGAGCACGGAGACAGCGCCGCCGTCCTCGACCACCTCGTCACCGCCGCTGTCGTCGTCTCCGTCGAGCCTATGCAACCTCGACGACGCGGTGAGCAGCACGCGTTCCTTCCCCCTCCTGGTTCCCTCCGTAGCGTGCACGTTTACGTCCACGTTGCCTCCGTTTCTGCACCCCGCTACTGCGCGCCCGACGGTGATCGCCGCCGATTAGCCGCGTTGCTCTGTCAGTGTCGCGGAAGCATTTGAAGTTCAGTTAAAAGTTCAGATCCGCGACATGTAACCTCTTCCTCACTGCGTAGCTGTTACCTGACAAGCGAACGCGCACAGCGCAGTTGGTTCAGAGCTAGCGCTTGCGAGCGCGCGGTCGAGGGATCGAATCCCCGCGGCCGCATAAAAACCCCACCTTTTTATTCTTCTGCGCTGACAACCAGGGCCCAGCCGTCAGTCGCTCTTGTGCCACGCGGGCACAGTGAGCCCACGGGGCCCCCCTGGCAGCGTCTGGGTGCGTTTCTAGTGAGTATAAAACGTTTTTAAAACTTTCTGTTTTCCAAACTAGGTCCAATTAATCACAGATTGGCCCCTGGTTTTGAAACCTTAATAACTTTTATTTTATAACTCTAAAAAATGAAAATAAAATATCCACACTGGTCTAAATTAAATTCTCCATCTTTTGGAAACATTTGTTCACTGTTTTGAATTTTCAAAATGCAATTTAAATTTGAATCCAAATAATTAAAATGCAAATTTCTAAAATCAATAACTAATTTATTATTAATCCAATAAATGCAAATAAAATATGTTTTCCATACCATTTTGAATATCCTATTCAAATATAAATTTGTTTCATTGTTTAAATAATTTAAATTGCCTAAATAATTTAATACTTGTTTAATTCATTTAAATTTGATAAAAATCATAACTTACTCAAAATAAAATATTTTTGAACATGCAAAATATGTTTTAAACCATCAAAGTGTGAACTTTTCAAATGTGAGTTTGAATTTATGATTTGAACAAATAAAATTCATACTTGTTTTAAATTCAATTAAAACTTGTTTAATATTGTTTAATTCATAGTAAATTCATCCTAATTCAAATTTCAATATTTGAAACATGTAATCCAACTAAAATTTGATGTTCTTTTCAAATATAAATTTTGTTAATTGTTTTGCACACTTTAAGTTGATGAAAACAATAATTGTTTGTGTGACATGTTTAAGTAGCCAAAATTTCTAAACTTAATAAATAATTTCCAAAATTTGTTAAACCCTTTTATTACTTGCATCTATTATTGTTATTTGTTGTTATCTTGTTATCATCATCATGCATGCATCCTGCTAACAACTTTCACATAATAATTAATTGTAAATCATTTGTTCCACTTAATTATGGACCCTTTCCATATGCCACTCAAAATAGCATAGGGGTCCATCTAAATTGTATTATCATGTTAGCTAGTTTATTTTGATGCAACCCTTAATTTCTCACGCATCATCTTGATTGTGCACAATGCCATGAAAATGATTGTTTACATTCCTGTTTTGTTTGTTTGCTTATTCTCGAATAGACGACGACGTTGAGACAGACGATCCTTACAGCACCCCTTCTGAGGATCTAGCTCAGTACCAGGCTGTTGAGTTTGTAGGCAAGTTATCACTCACATGAACCATTGTGTTCCTTTCAACCCTGGTTACCGATACTTTCCGTTGTCAATTCTTGCTAGCCTTAATGGTAGTTGTTTCTGTTACGAACCTATCACATGAATCCCTTAACCCTGATATTGTCTCAACACCCCTCCTACAACCCTATTGATTGAGCCAGTGTCTTACTAGTATGCTTAGGTTGTTTTGCTCGAGTCTGTTACCCGTTACTTTCAGTTACTATATTTCATTATGTTCTGGGGGCTCGATGTTTAATCAATCAATCAATCATGCTAATGTTATTACTTAATAATAATTTGATGATAAGGCACCGGAAGGAGGCCCTGTGTGGTTTTGAGGCCTGCTAGTGTCGACCCTAATAGGAAAAGGGTCTTGTCTACTGATCCATGATGAGCGCACTACCCGCATGTGGGAAGCGAGTATGGGCGCCCCCCTCAATTTGATTCGATTCGCATCTCGTCCAAATCATCTCATTTAGTTCGTGCTTTCTATTTGCCGCATGCATGTTTTTGCGAGCCCAGCGCAGGGTGGAACTTTCGTAGTCGGCATATAGGGGGACACAGTCTTAGAGTGCTATGAGGGTCCCTTTTCTTCGGGGCTTGATTAGCCGTGCGCCCAAGGTGCTTTGGGCTTGATGCGAAGAAGAGTTGAGTTGTGTTGAGTGCCCCGCTTGGTGGGAGGCATCCCATCTGGCGGGTTATTCATACGTGTACGGCCAAATTGGTGCAACCCTGCAGGGATAATCTTCTCGAGAAGCCGTGTTTTCCGCGGTTATGGTTAACTTGGTGAAAGTACTGGCTAATAAGTACTCAGGACAACTTAAACCTAATGATTCACAATCTCACACCCCATGATTACAATTTGACTAGTAATAGGATTATTGTCACAATAACTTGTTTCATCGTAATCCAACTGTGTGAGTTATCCTCGGATTGCTTCTTTGGATAAGGGGCGAGATCCAGGATGGGTTTGTTTGAAGTTATCTTTCAGTTGGTTACAACACTCGATCTTATCCTCTTTCTGATAGTTGGAAGTGATAGAATCTCTGTAGTTGGTTAGCGCAGCCAGTTGCAGCATCTTATATATCCCCTTCTTTCTGTTGAACCCAAGTCATCTGTGCTTGTGTTGACGGGCTATACTTTGGTGAACTGTGAGTCTTGCTTGCCAGTACGTCTATGTACTGACCCCTTTGGGGCTGTGGTTTCCGCAGACTACGATTACGAGGATCCAGGTGACGGCTACTACGTGGAGTTTGACGAGGCTGCTGACGAGTAGTTAGCGGACCCGGGCAGGATCCGAGGCATCGTGGATGGGATCCGTCTTTATTTCAGTTTCCGGCTTCTTAAGCCTATTTGGATTTTGTCTGTACTCAGACCCCTTTGAATGCTTCCGCTGAGATGTAATGATGCTATGTTGGGACATGTGTCCTCTGGATGATTGTATTTGCTATCTCTGCCCTAGTGAGGGCCAGTTGCAACTTATTTCTATCTTTTGTGTCGTAGAGGCATGTTGTGTTATCCTTTTGTTCAAAGCCGTTGACGTACCATGTGTGTATGGTATGAAGTACGTCAATGGTAGTGTCCTGATTTCTACAGGATAGTTTACATCGACGGTGAACAGTAGCGATGGGTTGTCACACATAAGTGTTGGCCTACTCGTAAGAGGACGCGGGTGCCGGAAAGCCCCGTAATCCCATCAGAATACTGTTCAGTTCGTACGGTGAGTATCCTATAGAAGTCCGGGTGCGACAATTGGTCCTTTCTCATGGAGGTGCTGAGGAGATTTGGCTTTGGTGATCGCATGAATCAACACCTTGTTGGGGACCACATCCACTCGTGTTCTTCTCAATGGTGCCCTAGGGGTCGCATCTCGAACCGTCGGGGACTTTAGCAGGGCGACTCCCTTTCACCCTAGCCCTTCATTCTCGTCATCGAGGTGTTGCACTTTTTGATTATCAAGGCATCTAACTTGGGGCTTCTGAGGCCGTTGGCGGCAGAAGGGCTGTGTTGCCGCAACTCGATATATGCAGACGACGTGGTGGTGTTCCTTTGACCCACCGTGGAGGACTTCAGAACATTCTCTGCCCTGATTGAGGACTTTGGAGTGGCATCCAAGCTTAGGACTAACCTGGAGAAATGCTCTGCGCACCTGATCAGGTGCGGGATTTTGTGGAAGAACTGGTGGCCAGAGAGCTGCACTGTCCGATTCTGCCGCTGCCCTTTCGCTACCTTGGCCTTCCGCATTCTCTCCGGAAGCCTACGGCGGCCCAGTTACAGTATGTTGTGGATAGTGTGGCGGGGCACTTGCCAGGGTGGCGTGCATGCCTGCTCAACCGTGGTGGGAGTGTTGAGCTTGTCAAGAGTACGCTATCATTCCTGCCCATATTCGCGATGATGTCCCTCGATATTCCCGCTAGAACATTCACAACGTTGAAGAAGATCTTGCAGAGTTTCCTCTGGAAAGGGCGAAGAGACGCCCACATTCGACACTGTCTGGTCGCCTGGGACAGAGTATGCATGACCACGTCGTTAGGGGGGGCTAGGTATTCCTAACCTACGGTTGAAGAACATGGCTCTAAGAGCCAGGTGGACATGGATCAAAAGGGTGGATGTCTCCAAGCCTTGGCAAGAGTTGAACATCCAAGTTCCACAAGATGTGCAACAGCTCTTGGAAGCAGCCACTTCCTCCATAGTGGGTGATGGCGCATCAACTTTCTTCTGGACCGACAGGTGTCTCCTCGGAGGTCGTATAAAGGACATAGCCCCCAAACTCTTTGCTCGGATCCCCAAGGGGTCATCAGACAACGGAGAGTCAGAGAGGCGTTGGGAGGAGGTTGGCTGCAAGATGTTTCCCTGAATTTGGATGAGACGTCCCTTCGGGAACTCTTCGAGGTAGCCGCTTTGCTACCCGCGATCACCTTGGAGGAGAGAGTGGAAGAGTCATTTGTGTGGAACTGGGCGGTGGGGGGTGAGTACTCTGCCCACTTGGCCTATCTCACCGTCTTTGAAGGCAAGACGACGATGGGTGGCGCGTTGCAAATTTGGAGGTCGCGTGCGCCAGCCAAATGCAAGTTCTTCATGTGGCTTGCACTTCGCAATCGTTGCTGGACGACTGATAGGTTCGGTAGAAGTGGTCTTCCGCGGCCTTCACCGTGCCCGTTTTGTGACCAGCACAGCAAATCCATCGACCATCTGTTGCTCGGATGTGTTCTAGCGAGAGAGGTATGGACAATCATTCTGCAGCACTGGGACTTGCATCCGTGGATCCCTGCTCCAGATGCTAGTCTAGCAGTGTGGCTACCTTCCAGGGCGACGGGGGGCGATGGAGACAGAGAGGTTTGGACAGCTATCACCCTTATTTGCTGGCGGCTATGGAGGCACCGCAATGACGTGGTGTTCGAGGGCACCCGACGTTCCATGATCGCAGTCATTGGAAGCGTGGTGGAGGACGCCGAGCGATGGCGCGCGGCGAAGCTGTTTAGGGGTAGCTTTAGACTAGTGGACAAGTGAAGGTTTCGCGAGTAGTCCCTTTGAGCTAAATACCCAGTGGTTTGCGGCCTCAACGACAGTGTCGACCCCGTTGTAAATCGGCCGCTTGGCCTCTCCTTCTATGAAAATTTTGTTCTTTCTCGCTTAATAATGCTTCCAAAACAATGACATTCCTTTAACAATTGATCTGCATGTGGCGGGCGGATGGTTTCTACTCATGGATTGGGCCTCGTCTTCACTTCCGGCTGTGTCTCTAGTAGGTGAATTCGTGCCGGATTGACCATGGTATGTTTTATTTTATTTGAACAAAGGAGAGGCCTCGAAGGGTCTGGATAGCATTAAATAACCATGTGCAGGTATAGGTAAATATTTTGTTCGTAGGGGCATGAAGAAGTTGCTAAACCGGTTGTAAAGTGGCTCCGATAAAAACCATCATTGCTTTCTTTTTTACTTTTCATCTAGTCATAAGGAACCTCACGAAAAGGAAAAAAGATACTACACATGCCTTCATTTTTCTAAAAAAGACCCTAAAAGAAACTAGAAAACGCAATTGGGTCCTCAACACCCGCCAGAGTAAAACGACTCAAGCTACGATAATACTCGACGTTGACCGGAACGACACCACTCGGAACTTGAGAGGAAGGGGATTGACCCTACGAGATCAAAGAGGGGTCTCCACATGTAGGTTGAAGAACTGTAGCCCTTCGGGTATGAGAGGAAGACATGTCGACGACGTTGTATGCAGGAGAACCGCAGCCTTTCAGGCTATATGCGGATCGAAAGCCGAGACAGTTCCAAATGATGGTGGCGCCATCGACCTTGCGGTCGGTGGCGATCTAGCCGACTGCGGGTTTGGGAAAGTGCGGCTGCCGGTGAAAACCATGCCCGCTTTGGTCATAGCAACGATGATGACATATTTGCGTGGTTACCTTTTCAAAGGCATCGTTATACCGGGGGATACCCGAGACCTGGGTCTCCCGGATCGAACTATGGCGGCACTCAAAGTCATTCCCGTTTTAGGGGCATCGTTTTTGGAGCACATGTTGACTGGAGGGGTCCTCAGGTGGAGCGGCATGTATTCTTCCTTGTTGAAGACGTGGAGCATCGGCCGCATGACGCAACACCTTCACGGAGGTGGACGCGTTATGATGGACGAACGGACAATGGTGTTGTCTTACACCGTGGTGGCGCCAATGGCAGGCTTGAGAAGTTCATTATGTTGACCCACTATTTTAAATATGGGTTCGCAGAAAATGGTGGCGGCGACTTCTATAGCGTGCACGTGAAGTGCGCGCCGAGGGTTTGCTGGACCCGTGCTCTGATGTTAGATGATGTAACCGTTCTCATCATGACAAATCCTAATCTTGTTAGCGAAGCGACTCTCGTCGTGAGAAGGTGTATTCGGCATGATGGATATTTTATCTTGTAAGGCCATCCAGAATAATTTAATAAAAAATAACATGTGTGCACCATATTGGAGTAGGGTCCGGGTGTTCCACTCTATTTTTTAAAAAAAGTTTATGTTTTTTCCATGTGTTAGCTAGGTTTGAAACTTGAAATTGAAAGTTTTATTTTAACTTGAAAGTAGAGAAGAGATTGACTAGCCGACTGACCAAGTAAGAGCAAGTTCAACAGTAGAGCCAACAACCGACTATAAGGACTTGCCATGTCATCTATAGCCAACCATATAGCCTAACATGTACAATAGTTAACTAGAAAAATGTGTTGCTTTATTAATACATGACCCATCTCTTATTCTCACAAGGTGTCTAGAGCACGCGCTGCAGCTGACTCTTGCATGAGAGCTCACTCCCCTTCTCTCTCCTCCATGTCATTAAAAAACACTATTTTAATCAATATATCCCGTTTACATAAGCTTACTGTACTTGCTCTAAAAGGCTCGTCCATTTTGTACTAGGCGCGCGCTAGGCGTAGGGGACCTGCGCGAGCGAAATCTAGGTCCCCTCCTCTGATGTTAGATCTCTATCCAATGGCTATAAATCAACACATCGCAACTTTTCATTTTAGTCCCTGACCTTTTCAGAAACTGAACCCGCACTCCAGAATGGAGTCAGTTAAACGAAGAGGTATATCGCATTGCCCCGGTCATCTTGGTAATTACAATAAAAATGCCATTGCAACAAATTCACAGATATCGCAACAAAATTTATTGCTCCGTGTACAAAAATAAAGTATTACAACAATTTGTTCCAAATAAATTCAAACAATAAGTAATGATACAAAAATAGTTGAAGAATATGTTTATTGCGTTGCAACAAAAAAGTTCAAACAATTCAACAAAAATCACAACCTATTGCAATTTTTTTTTTTGCATCAATTAAAAAGTTGGTAAGCAACAAAATAATTTGGCACCGTTCCAGTTGCAAAAAGAATTATCCCCTATTTAACAAAAAAATAAATCGATTGCAACAATAAAATCACATGTTTACAACATGTGAAGAAGCACATAAACATGTCATTCCAAATGAATTTTAGACACATATATGCATTTCCTACAATATTATCCAGAAAAACATTGCAACATCTCGCATGTGTTTTCTCAACAAAATGTTTACGAATTTGTTAGAAATTTTTAAGATGTACGTAACTTTGACCGAAAATAACAAAAAAGGTTAGTATATACATAGTTGGGGGAAGTGACACCTAGGCGTATTCCCGCTGCTATCATCACCTCGCGGCTCGATGCATGAAAGTCTAAGACTAGCCACAATGGGAGTAACATAGGTGGTATCATAAGTGCCACATAGGCAAAAAAGATGATGTGACACTCATTTAATGAGGAGAGAGGTGTTAGTGGTATCATAGGTAGATACCGTAACATAACGCTTTCCAAGACAAGATGAGTCTATAAGCTAATAAATATGATACCACAAATATGTTACTATGCATTGTGGATGTGGTAACATAAACTAGTATCATATGCATGATACTAGTATATGATACTCCCCATTGTGACTAGTCTAAAGAAAAAAAGCAAACGAACCTAGGTAGCTAGCTACTAACCGGTCAATGCATGCAAGTTAAGAAAGAAAAAAAAAGCAAAACGAGCCTAGCTAGCTAGGCGTGCCCGCGGTCAGAATCCACGCGATACGGCCGCGGGGCGTCCTTTATAATACGCTCGTACGCGCGACGAAGGGAGCTAAGTTTGGACGCGATAGGTCTACCTATAACAAGCATTTCCCTTTGTATTAGGAGCTAACCTAAATTCAGTAGAGATCCAACTCGTTTGCACCCTAGATTTAGCACATGATGCCACGTGCTCGCCGAGATAGACGGGCACGCATTTCCTCACCTCGGATCTCGGGGTAGATGTCAGCAACAATTGCGAAAACATAACCATCGGCAAGAGTACAGATTGGCGTGCACGGTCGGCGTGTTTGGTGGATCCATTGACTAAACTCACTAAGAGCAAGTACAATAAGGTGACGTAAGCAGGCTATAAGCATTTAAATAATATATCTTTGCTTATGTGGAGGAGAGAGATGAGGAGAGAGAAGCAAAGCGGGCTACTAGTTAGTAGCCAGCTGCAGCACGTGCTCCTAGGCACTATGTGAGATTGTAAAGTGGGACATATGTTGATAAAGTACTTCATGCATATAGCCAACTATTGTACAAGTTGACTATAAGCTAACTATATGTGACGTGGCAATGGCATATAGCCAGCAGCCGGCTGTATTATTAACCATGCTCTAACAACGAATTAACGATGACTGAGATGGTCAGTTCGCTCAAATCGAAAACCAATCCAGTAATCCACTGAGAAACATTTAAAGCAGATCTGAGGTGAACCATATCGAGGAGTTGGGGCTTAGCAAGAAGGCTGCACGAATATCGAACTACACCAGACAATGAGAGGAAGACAGGAAGTAGATCGGGGGCATTGCTCCCTCCCCAAGAAGCTTCTCCCTTGTGCTCTGCTCGCTGTGCCTCTCATCTACATCATACTCTACCCCTCTCCATCTGCCATCTCATATACAAATCTTGTTTCTGCATTTCAAGCTCATAGCAAAAACACAAACTTTTCTCTGCCACCTTCTCAAGGTAATTTTTTGCCCACGCACACATATACAGGGTACTGTATTACTCTGGTTTTCTAAGTAACCTCCGTTTGTGATTCCTCCGGCCAGCTCGTCCTCAATGCAACCACAGCGACGGTAAGTGGGTGTGGGATGACACCATCGCCCCCGGCGGGCGGTACGACAGCGAGAACTGCGACATGAAGCAGGGGTCCAAGTGCGTTCTTAACGGCAAGCCGGACAAGGGCTACCTGCACTGGCGCTGGCAGCCGGCAGGCTGCAACCTCTCGGCGCTCAACCCGGCGGAGTTCCTCCGCGCGAACCGGGGCAAGCTCCTGGCTTTCGTCGGCGACTCCACGGCGCGCAACCAGGCGGAGGCCCTCGTCTGCCTTCTCGCCACCTTTTCGCGTCCCGAGACGGTGCACCGGAAAGAGGACCGCCTCGGGCACAAGTTCTGGCGCTGGGTCTTCCCGGCGCCACACAACGTCAACATCTCCACGTACTGGTCACCGTTTCTGGTGCGCTCCGAGGGACACTCGCAGGACTACGCCGTGAAGGAGGAAACGGTGATCATGGACGCGCTCACCGATCCGTGGACTTCGGACCTGGACGCCATGGACGTCATGGTGATCTCGGTGGGGCATTGGTTCCTCCACCCCGCCGTCTACTACGACGACGGCGTGATGGCCGGCATGTGGGCGCGTCCAGACGTGAACATGACTAACATCGACGGTGCGTACCGCACGGTGACGCGGAGGGTGCTGGAGTACGTGAACGCCAAGTCGACTAGGGACAAGCTCGTGGTCGTGGCGACACTCGCGCCGGGGCACAACGACTCCAGGTACGCCTGGAACCACCGCGACTCGTGCTCGCGCCCGAAGCCGTACGACGAAGGGGAAGCGGAGGTGGGGGCAGTGGAGGCCGAAATGAGGAAGACCGTCCTAGATGAGACGTCAGCGGCGGCGGCCCAGAGGCGGAGGCGGGGGCTAAGGTTCGAGGTGCTGGACGTGACGAGGCTGGCGTCCATGCGCCCCGACGGGCACCCAGGGGCATACTTCTTCAAGCACGCGTACGCCGGGGGCAAAGTGCCGGAGACGGCATCAAACGACTGCCTCCATTGGTGTGCACCGGGGCCGGTCGACACGTTCAACGATATACTGATGGAGATGCTAGCTGCCATCGGCTGAAGCAATTCAGAGTGTGTGTCAGTGTGTGTGCAATAACCATAAGCCATCTCAATCAAAAGTCTGAACAAATAAAAAGAGGCTAGATAATATATTTATATTTCAACAGAAGTCATTGACACCGTGCTTCTATATTCCATATACATCTATCGATTTTCCCTACTCCCTCTCCCGCGTGACAAAATCCGATAGTGTTCGAGGAACCCTTGTAGATTGAATTTGTATGGTGAGTCTTCTTTGACATGTTGTTATTCGGAGTTTCTAGTCCCACTCCGAGCTACACGAATTCATACGTGGAGAAATGTACCCCATCCCGCGTGGATTTGTTGATATATGGATGTATCTTTTAGATAAAAGGCTCAAGGCCCGACTTTGAATTAACAAAGCAGAGAGTTCACAAACTGCGGATACAACTGCTGCGGCATTACAACTTAGCCAAATAGAAAAGACAACAAGCTGGGCATCACAGCTTAGCCGAACACTAGAAAGAATAGTAGGAAAGCTAAAGTAGCAGCCAGGAGGCAGCGTCCCTCACGCTCCTTCAGGGTGCCACGGTGACGACGGGGGGCGGGCATGAGACATGGATGGCCCTAAGCCTTCCGACCAGCTGTCTTACCTCCACCCTGTCCTACTCCTTCAGCTGAGGGAGCCACGCCTGCAAGAAAAGCATAGTTTTGAAAATGATATCAGCGGGGCGTTTACCGTAACCCTTTCTATAGCAAGTTTATTTCTAGCAGTCCAAAGAGCCCAAGACTGAGCCATAAACAGAAGCCAAACGATTCTACGGGGCCCACCCGAGGTCCCGTCGACGAGCGCGAACAACTGCGCAAAGTTGGCCGGTCCCCAAGCCCTCCCTAGGACTTGTCGAAAGACCGACCACACAAAGGAAGCCAACGAACAGGAGAAAAACATATGGGCCGCGTCTTCAACGGCGCCACACAGGTCACACTTCCCATCAGACGGACCCCTCCGCGTGACTAACTGAGAGCCAGAGGGGAGTCTGTCCAAGATCAACTGCCAGGTGAAAATTCTTATTTTAAGCGGAGCGCGGCACTTCCACACCTCCTGCAAGGGGGCAACCGTAGCCCCTTGCACTAGTTTACGATACATCGAGTTGACCGAATACCTCCCCGGCGCATCGAGAGTCCAGGAGATGGCATCCGAGCCCTCGGAGAGGGCCACCGAACCTAAAAGCGCGTCCAGCGCATGCCACTGCGCCAGGCCTTCTGTGTCAAGCGTCCGGCGAAGGCGAAACCTGTTTGCCAAGACCGCGGCCATCGAAGTATCGACCTCGTCACAGATGTTGAAAATTCGCGGGAATCTCAACCTAAGTGGCCCCTCCCCCGTCCACCAATCCAGCCAAAACTTAGTCCGCAACCCGTTGCGGACCAGATGTTTGGCTCCCATTTTGAACAGGTGTTTGATTTTCTGCAGGCTCCTCCAGAATTGCGACCCTCCCCGGCCCAAGGAGGAAAAGATATCATCATGCTGAAGGTATTTGGCCCTGATCAACACGGCCCAAATTGAATCGTCGTCCTGGTAGAGCTTCCAGACCCATTTCAGCAGCAAAGCTTCGTTCATCTTTCGAGTGTTGAGGAGGCCAAGGCCACCACATTATGTCGGTCTGCAAAGAGAGGGCCAATTGACCATATGATATTTCCTCGTAGGGCCCGCACCTTCCCAAAAGAAGCGCGCCCTAACCGAGTCGAATTGAGCATGAACCCCCTCTTGAAGGAGAAAGAGACCCATCGTGTACATAGGAAGGTTGTCCAGGCAGGAGTTGGAGAGAATGAGTCTACCTCCCGAGGAAAGAAATCTACCCATCCAGGGTTCCACTCTGCCAGCAAGACGCTGTACCAGGAACAGCCACTGCTCCACCGTGAGCTTCTTGTCGGATATCGGGAGGCCAAGGTACAGGAATGGGAAACTCCCGAGTTTGCAGTTGAGCTTATTGGCAATCTTGACATGCTCATCGGGCTGCTAGTCCAAGACGAAGACCTCACTCTTATGGTAGTTGATTTTAAGCCCCGACATGTCTTCGAAGCACATGAGGAGGAATTTCAGGTGAGCAATATCTGCCTCGTTGTTTTGAATCAAAATAATGGTGTTGTCCGCGTATTGAAGGTGGGTGACTCTTCCGGGGACCAAGTGGGGCACCACGCTATAAATGTGGCCCGCTGCATTCGCGGCCGAGAGAATCGCGGAGAGACCTTCCGCGACAAAGTTAAACAACAAGGGGAACGGGGGTCCCCTTGCCTGACCCCCCTCCGGTTCTTAAAGAATGGGCCCACAACCCCGTTAATGGCAATGGACGTTTGTCCACCCATCACTAGTTGGGAGATACGTTCCGATCCCCGCGTCGAACCACCGTTCCACAGAAAATCCCATTCACTCTGTCGTAGGCTTTCTCGAAGTCTAGCTTCAA